>ML807915.1:93294-110622 GCA_009831015.1 Picea engelmannii
GATGAGTTTCCCATTGATATATTCGTTTCATCAAAGTCATGGTTTGCATCCCCATTTTTGTGACAGGATCTTAGGATGGCTTGAATATTCATATATAAAAAAATTTCATAATAAAGACAAAGTTGTGCTTGCTTTCTTTTTACTTAAGTATCTTGGAAGTAGGCGTGACATATTTCTTTTAGGTCCTCCATATGAAGAAATTAATGAGTACTTAGAGAAATGTCAGGAGGATGGGGCATTTCAGCCTTGGCTAATGGTTATTCTATTTCCTCATAATCTTGACAAATTTTTCAAACCTACTTATTCTCGCCCATGCCATTATGACCCTTATCACGACAAGATTGCGCAATGGCTGGAGGATTCGTACAACAAGAATATCCAAGGAATTGGTAAGATCATGCTTACTTCATTTTTAGATGATTATTATGAAGGTAAGTGTGATGTGTTTCTGTCATTTTTTGATATGTTACCATTCTTATTAGTAATGCTTGATCTTGTTTCCATTGCAGGATTAGAGTTACTCTAATGGCTACATTGGAAACATGACTTCACGTAATATTCTGATTTGTTTAATAGTTAAGGTAGGTTTAGGAATAGGTTTTATTTCAGTTGTATTTCTCACTATTTCTCTTTGTAATAATGCAGTCATGAACGCAAGTGGGCGCACCACGAGAACCATAATACGGTTGTTGTCAGGGAAGTCCCCTTGATCCTTTTCTCTTTACTTTTAGTTGAACATTTATTTTCAAAAATGCAGTATCGTCATGAAAATCTTAAATGGAAAGTAAAGAGATATCTGAATCAACCCTGACCCAAGGTACCACGAGTAAGATTGCTTTCCCATCAAACATGATTTTCCTACTTTTCAGTCTCCCAAGGGATTTGTTGCATGAGGTTTTCATATGCACGTTCTGTACATATTTTTTTGATTGGATTTCTTTGCTTTCAAATCTTTCTTCGTTGGTGTGTTTTGTTTCCTTTTATGCTTATCAATATTTCTTTGAAATACACATACCTGCATTATGAAATGTTCAGACAAAGAAAACATAAAATTCTTTCTCTGAAATGACTGTTGAAAAGTTGTCTAAACATCAATTGTAATATACTTTTGAAATTTATAGCCATGTTAAAGAAAGACTGTTGTTTGGAAGAAGTTTATTGATTTCAATATGTAATTGAAGCCTGTCACGATCATCCATTTTCTTCTTACGCTGTCCCTGTTCCTCAAGGGAACAACTCAGAAGATGTCTCCCTGCCTACGAAGGTCGATTTTTTAATAAACCATCTCTAGATCTTAATGAAGGACAGTTAAAGAATTCTCACAAGGTCTGTAATTTATTAAAGTATGTCCAAAATATCATAATTTTTAGCGTCACCCCGCTCAATTATATATCTTTAAAAAATAAATAAATCATTAAAGAGTTGTGGGAAGTGCTTGTAAACCCGCCAGGATACTGAACAGGTCTGCTGGCAGCAGGTAAATGCATGCATGACGCCAAGACAACTTCGTCGGGGTACTGAACAGGCCCGTTGGTAGCGAAGCAATGTTGGGTATATGAAAATTCGCAAATATGGAATTTCTTGACCATTAAAATGTCCTTTATTCTGATCTGGAACCTCTTGGCAGGATACGGATATCAGAGTGGGTTAAATGGAAACCCTGTCGAGGCTATGGACGCCTTCTGGCATCAATGGCTCTGTCAACAGTATTGGAGATTTTATCTTTAATATCACGACTCGCTTTTATTAAGACTGTTATCAGTTTTCATCTTTCAAATTAACCAGCTAGAATTTTTATGATTGATGATGATGTTTAAACAATTTTCTGGTTGTTCTTGAGTTAGAGTTATTCTCATTATCCTAATCTGGATTTGTTCGTTTGGTAGAGATAACTGCTTCTACCAGTGTGTCGCCATTGTTGGCAGCCATCTTGCAATTCTTATTTTTCCTTATAAGCTGCCTACACAAGGGTTTTGAACCCTCAATACTCGTCGCAATTCTTTAAACAAAACGACACTATTATCTTTGGCTTTCACACACCTGCCTTTCGTTTTCATTTTCACGACTCCAAGCATGAAAAACTTGAGTTGGAACTCATGTTGATGGCTTTAAAATCATCTCTGGATTGTTATGAATTCTTTTGTTCATGTGGTCATTTCACCTCTAACTCAATAATGGTCATACATTTGTCAAAACACCAAACCTTAACTCACTTTGCATTTGACTTTTGTTAATATGGTTTCATTTTATAAGTTCATGATGCAATGATATTCTGGTGTCTTTGATTGAATCCTTGATGCAATGGTGATATGATATTCTATTGTCTTTGATCAAATTCTTTGATGCAATGGTTTCATGGAACGCATTAACTTTGTGATTAAATCCTTGGTGCAATGTTCGATATAGTGGTTCCTTTCAAACCATACAAATGCTATTGTTGATTTAAACATTTGGATCAAAGTTTTGGTTATGCGATTATGTGATAATCCATTTGACTTTTGGTTTACAATGCTTTGGATTGTGATTTGAATCAAACTATTACCAAGGCGCTGTCGATTGTACATGCCAACATGATAGTTTTGCATGGTTTCAATCTACTACACCACTCTCACACGCATAAGCATTAACGTCTGCCTTACATTTCGGGTTGCCTCTGCTTGTTTTGGGAAAAAATTGTGGGAATTAGTTATGTGTCTACCCTGTCAAACCCCCTCACCGATTACCCTGTTGACCATGTGCTATCTTCTATGGCTCCTGTAGTGTGAATTTAACCCCGTAATTGCCTCCCAAAGACACGTTTTTGCGTGAGAAATTCTGGGCAAATGGTTTTGAATCAAATCAAACCCTTGAAAACCTAGAACCGAAATTATCCCATTTACCTTCATTGCGGGCGGTTTCCTCATAAATTAGGTTATTACAGAGATATAGCTCGTCCTTTAGAGGTCAAATCTCAGATCTTCTCCGTGGCTGAAAGATGCGTTTTGGTCTGTGTGCTTTTGCTGAAACGTTTTTTACTTCTCCAGGCCTGTGCCTTAGAACCCTTCTCACTCGTCCTTCCATTCCCCCTCCTACACTCTTGCCCCCTGTTGAACCCTTAATCAATCCAAAGATTTATCAAGCAGCCCGTCAGTAAGTTAAAAGACAACAGGCTCTGTCGTGTTCAAAAATGTAGAGGTAGCCACTACCATTGTTAATTCAAAAATAGCTTGAACAGATCGTATCCCTGAAACCAAGGTATGATATTTCAACAGTGATTTTAGAATGATTTGGTTTGTTTTGAATTAGCATGAACGATTTGGTTTGTTTTGAATTAGCATGAATGATTTTGTTTGCTTTGAATTAGTAATAAAGGATTTGTTTGATGGATTGCATACATTTCTGTTACCATTGGATTAATTTAATACGATTTTGTTTGTAAATAATAACTAGCTACAGAATCATGAGATTATGTTAGCTAGTTATCAAAATTCGAATTTCTGTTGATTTTACAAATGAATACAATCTGAACAACATGTATTTTTGTGCATCCACAGGTACACACGAATTTCAATGGGAATTGGATCGATTATGGCAATTTTAGAACATGCTTTTGTTACACATTTTTGGGATTAGATTGTTAGTCTTAGGCAAAAATAGGAATCTGGGAGATTGTTCCCATATTTTTTGCAAACAGTTTTTGATATTTTCCACAGGGGATGTTTCACCCTGTGGCCTTTAAATACTTATTATATTTTGTAACAACCCATCATTGTTGGGAGAATAGAGGCTATGGGCTGATGATTATACAGACTCGAATAGAAGTGGATTTGTTGTATGGCTTTAGCTTCAATTTATCTTAGTTTTATTCAAGTTCTTGTGCATTTTAATTTGTAATCAAATTATTGACTACTTTAGATATCAAGATATGTTACAGGTTAATGCGATATGAATTAAGTATTGTCCATATTTGATGTATCTCATTTTACTTACAAAAATTGCCCTATTTTAATTTAATGAATAGAAGGTTTATCTTCTTTGTTAAATGAACAATTATGTACAAATCTTCGCACTGGGATTTATCTAAATGTGATGATCCGCAAACTATAAAATTGTTGTTGCTATATCTCTTTTTTTGTTCTGTCATTCGTATTCAAAGAGCGTCGTTGCTTCCTGTTTACGAGAAGCTTTTTGCAAAATCTGGTGTGGGTTTCCCCCATCAAACAGCTAAATCGAATACAGTGCACGGGACAAATAGGAAGCGCTAATTTCAGGTCAGTTTGTTATTTTATTTCAATAGTTTAATTAATATAAGGATTCACTGTAGTTTAGAAAGATATATAATACATATTATTGTTTTTGTTAATTAGTTAGATAGTTATCATTCCATTTCTCAGTACAGATTACTATTCTTATTGATTAGCTTAGATAGCTTTTATTTTATTTCTTTCTCATAAAAAAAAAAAAAAAATAGCTTCGATGTCATAAGACCATTCACAAATGATTTTGCAAATTTCGATCAAAATTTGTATTTTGTAAATGTTGTATATATTTATTTGTATTGATAACTGAACATTTAATAAGTAGAATTATTGTTTTATAATATTAGTTAGTAAAATGTATATATATATTAGATTTGTATATAGTTTGCAGTAGTTGTTTTTCACTTAGATTAGTTTCTTTAGTTTAGTTTTTCTTTCTTTTTCCTAGGACTTAGATCGGCCAACGGAGCCGCTAAACCTGTCGGAGTGGATTAATCCAAACGGATTGGGTTATTTAGACAACCTCGGACCGGATCCACCCCTCCAGTTGACGAGTGGTCAATTTCACCCGTCAACACCCCGCTGCATTTTATTGTTGATAGCGGAAGCCAAAAAAACCTCATCTCAGCAGAGGTCGTCAAACTTTTGACAACACCACACCCGCAGCCATACAACATGGGGTGGCTTCGACAAGGATGAGATCTCTGTGTCAGCCAACGATGTCGATTGTCATATGGCATCCAACCCTTCAAGGATGAGGTATTATGTGATGTTTCCCCACTGGATGTTTGTGATGTTCTCTTGGGCCAACCATATATGTGGAGACGCCATGTTGTTTATGAGTCTCGACCCCGTAGTGTCATTGTTACTTTGGGGGGTCGCCTCTACAGAATACCATAGGTAGTTCCAACTATTGTTCCACCTAAAAAGTGTCGCAAGATAGTATCTCATACTGCAAAATTCAGCTTCTTCACAATATGTTCAAAAGGGGAACAAAAGGACACTGCAACCACTACAGTCGTGCCCCTGCACCTTCTATCCAACAGAAGCAGGTCAACAAGGTTGCGGAAAAGTGCAAAGACTCCTTTTGCACACCTTCCTCTCATGTAGCCCGACTTGTTGAACATCCTCAGCCTCAACAGGTTCGTGACATACTTCCACAAACTGAACAACGCGACGTCTCCAGCAAGGCAAGCAACTCACCAAGATGCAGATTCAACAAACACTTTTCCCTCTCCCCCGGGAACTCAACGCAATGGATACCATTGCTTCTTAAGGAGGGAGGATTGATCTAGGTGGATATCAGTGGCCACCCACCTTTTTCGACTGGCTTAAAACAGTTTTCTGACAATTTTGACAATTTACTATTTTTAGTAGGTTTTAACTTCTAGGGCCATTTTGAGGGCCTAAATGAATGTTTTTCGATATCAGGGTCCTCAATGATATCAAAAGGCATGATCAATCCCCCAAAATGAATCTCCTCAATTATACCTTTCTAACGAGCTATCATACGCCTAAAACGGACATCATATGCAAAAGTTACGACCTCGGGAAATTGATGTACTGACTTACCCAAATGGGCCCCACATGACTTTTGGCGCTTCATCTCCTAGGGTTAGGTTTTTGGATGTCTAGGGTTTTTGAAATTCCTATTTATTATAAAAAGGCCTTCAAAGCCTCATTGTAATCATCTTCTTGCGAATGTGAGTAGCCGTCACATCTTTTCTCAGAGATAAGTTGCCACCATTCTAGCAAGTCTTTCACTTTGTATTTTTACAGTCTCTGTACATTTATTTCATTAATAGAAATCATGTATTATTGTATATCTATTTTTATTGTTTCATATCTAATAAATTTATGTTATCTTATTGAATATCTGCGATATCTCTCTGCATTTATTTATTATATCTCCGCTCGCATTTCGTGCCGAAAATAATCTGGATCAGTGGTATCAGAGCGGGCTGCTCTTGATCGTTTTTTCAGTGCATGTCCCCGATGAGGTCCGAGTATAGCAATTTGGGTCTTGAGCTTGTCTCTCTTGAATACAATCGCTCTCACACACCCAAGAAACCCTCAATGGCGGAAAAAAATAAAAACGATAGAGCAGACGATCCTATCAATCTGTTGCTTGAGCAAGCTCTCACACGACAAAGGGACGAAATGATGGAGAATTTTGCCCACATCCTTCAACGCCTGCTGATAAAAACAGCTCCATCTTCATCAAGCGGCCACTTTGGAGGCACCTTTCCTTTCAAGGTACAATTTAATTTTGATATTCCTATATTTGAAGGACAGATAGATGCAGAAGCCCTAGAAAAATGGTTAACTCTGCTAGAAGGTTATTTCTCTGTTCACAATTTTTTCGACAAAGAAAAGATCACCTTCACACTCCTTAAATATCTCCCTCGTGTCAAACATTGGTGGGAAACTTACTCGGAGCAAAGTTCCACAGAGGAGTCTGGAATATATGGGGTCGATCCCACTTGAGTTTTTTTGTGGATTCGGTAAAGGAACAGTATTACCCTGTTGGAAACTATGAGGACCAGTACATGAGATGGACCACACTACGACAAGAGAGGGGCCAAGCAGTTCCAGATTTCACCAATACCTTCCATACCCTACACACCAAGCTGGGTATCAAAGACTCCGAGTGACATTTGGTTCTGAAATACCGTGGGGCTCTACACAGATACATCCAAACTGAAATGGATTTTCTGGACATCTCATCACTCGGTGTTGCTTATCGATATGTTGTTAAAATTGAGCAGAAATTTAAGCACTAGAACAAACAGGAATTTAGGTCTACAAATCCGCAACAACCAAAGTATGACAAAGTCGACCCTAACAAACAGTCTCTCGAAAACCAATCCAAGACACAGGAAAAGAAGGGTCACGGGAAGACAAAGAAGGACACCGGAAAATGGTGTGATTTCCACAAAATCCCCTGGCACAACACCGATGAATGTCGCTCAAAACAGTCATTGGTGGCTGAGATCAAAGACAAGGAGTCGAACCCTAATTCAGAATCTGATTCTGAAAATACTGGTAAAGGACAGATCATTGACGTAGACCCCACTACTATTTTCGCAACTGCAACAATTCAAACAGAAGAACCAACATATCCTAAAGAGGGGGAGTTCATTTTTCATTCACAGATGTGGGTGAAGGGGACCTCGCTACATTTTATTGTTAATAGAGGAAGCCAAAAAAACCTCATCTCAGCAGAGGTCGTCAAACAATTGGGATTGTTGACAACACCACACCCGCAACACTACAACATCGGGTGGCTTCAGCAAGGACGAGATCTATGTGTTAGCCAACAGTGTCGATTGTCATATGGCATCCAACCCTTCAAGGATGAGGTATTATGTGATGTTGCCCCACTGGATGTATGTGATGTTCTCTTGGGCCAACCATATATGTGGAGACACCATGTTGTTTATGAGTCTCGACCCTGTAGTGTCATTGTTGCTCTGGGGGGTTGTCTCTACAGAATACCAGAGGTAGTTCCAACTATTGTTCCACCTAAAAAGTGTCACAAGGTAGTATCTCATACTGCAAAATTCAGCTTCTTCACAATCTGTTCAAAAGGGGAACAAAAGGACACTGCAACCACTACAGCCTCGCCCCCTGCACCTTCTATCCAACAAAAGCAGGTCGACAAGGTTGCAGCAAAGCACAAAGATTCCTTCTGCACACCGTCCTCTCATGTAGTCTGACTTGTTGAACAAACTCAGTCTCAACATGTTTGCGACATACTTCCACAAACTAAACAACACGACGTCTCCAACAAGGCAAGGAACTCACCAAGATGCAGATTCAGCAAACGTTTTTCCCTCTCCCCGGGGAACTCAACGCAATGGAGACCATTTCTTCCTAAGGAGGTAGGATTGATCCAGGTGGATATCGGTGTCCACCCACCTTTTTCGACTGGCTCAAAACAATTTTCTAACAATTTTGGCAATTTACTATTTTTAGCAGGTTTTAACTTCTGGGGCCATTTTGAGGGCCTAAATGAAGGTTTTTAAAGATTGAGGTTCTCAATGATATCCAAATACATTATTGATCCCCCAAAATGAATCTTCTTGACGATACCTTTCCAACGAACTATCATACGCCTAAAACAGAGATCGTATGCAAAAGTTACGACCCCGGGAAGTTGATGTACTAACTTACCCAAACGGGGCCCACATGACTTTTGGCGCTTCATCTCCTAGGGTTAGGTTTTTGGATGTCTAGGGTCTTTGGCATTCCTGTTTATTGTAAAAAGGCCTTCAGAGCCTCGTTGTAATCATCTTCTTGCAAATGCGAGTCGCCGTCACATCTCTTTTCAAAGATAAGTTGCCACCATTCTAGCGAGTCTTTCACTCTATATTTTTACAGTCTCTGTACATTTCTTTCATTAATATAAATCGTTTATTACTGTATATCTGTGTTTATGGTTGCATCTCTGATACATTTATGTTATCTTATTGAATATCTGCGATATCTCTGTGCATTTCTTTATTATATCTCTGCTTGCATTTCATGCTGAAAATAATCCGGATCATCTTTGATTGGGAGTTACATGCATTTTGATGAACTTAAACTTATGATAATTACAAAAGGTGTAAACTACATTTGTTTTTGAAAAACTAGCGGAGTCTCTAAACCCAGAAATGTGCAAATAATTTAAAACTTTAATACAGAGTTGTGATAAGGACTGTGGCTCTTCCTATTTCACTACATATATGTTTTCAGATACTCCTCATTTTCATTGATCTATAAGCATTATGTTTTTCTTCTAGTTTACTACATAAACATTATTTTTATTTTATCAAATAAAATGAAGAGGCACATTGCTTCATTTATATTTACAAAGAGATGCAACGGTTCAATGTCATATACATGTTGGAAGACTATATAAACACAAAAGTATGTTGAAAGAAAAGTGTGTCTATGTGAGCTAATTTAGAAGATAAAAAACAGAAGGAGAGACCAAGAAAGTATATGAAACCTTAAACATACGCATCAAGTGAGGGTGGAAGGGAGGAGAAAGGGAGGATTGGATTCCTCTACATGTTGAAACTTGAAACAGGGAGTTGCAGCTTCCTCAAGTTGGTGCTTGAAAACAAGAGGATTGAACTTGAAACAGGGAGTTGCAGCTTCCTCAAGTTGGTGCTTGAAAACAAGAGGATTGGAATATTATACAGGTTGGAGCCCGATCTACAGGGAGTTGGTGCTTCCTCAAATTGGTGTTTGGAAAACAGGGGATTGGTGTCTTCTTGAGTTGGTGCTCAAAAGAAGAGAGATCGACGTCTCTTACAAACTATAACTTGTAAATGAAATACAATTTTTATGATTATTACATTTAAAATTCAGATTTTTGTACATTCTTGTTGATAAATTGTTATAAATTAATAAATAATTAATTTAATTCAAGAAAAAGAATCAATATTGATTCTCACCCCCCCCCACCCTTCAGTATTGAACAACATTCCAACACTACTATTATGCCGACCAAGATTCCTATAGCAAAAGATATGAGACACATTGACCGAAAGTTCAATCATTATCAAGATCTAGGTCTTCATGATGGGTATGTTTTCTACTTCAATAACAAAAAGTAAATTGATTTTGTTGGTGTGTGTGTGTGTGTGTGTATTGGCTTGTCATGATTAAATTCAACTCAGAATTGGGAATACACTTCATGCATAAAATCATGGATAAGCATTTGTTAATTCTACACTATAGATATGATCTATGACTCAAAATATCATATGCAAACTATCAATCTTATCATTGTCAAATCACTGCTTTGTTGGGCATGATACTGGAAAAATTCATGCGACATATATTTCTCCATAACCTTGGTTCAGAGGCTTGTTTTCACCATGCCTCTATGTTTCTACCGAACCTATGGTCATTTTTTGTGGAGGTTTTCCAATTGCTATTGTGTCATCCAAGATTCTTGTATCCAACGATATGAGACACATTGAATAAAAGCTCAAACATTGTCAAAATATGAGTTTTCATGATGAATATGTTCTCAAATTATTCGATAATAAAAAGCACATTTATTCCTAGCATGAATAAATGTGCAAATTATATTAGGATATTACACCCACCTTGACGTTGCACTTAAAAAAATTGTTTTCATCATTGAAACACTGATGTCTAAGACATTGGAACAAAGTGAAGTTTGTTTACCTATCATCAATGGCATGTCTCTATATTGTCAACCAATCATAATTGACATGTGACAAAAATATCAAACTGTAGAGAGTAACGTCGGTATGGCATCATATCGTCGTTAATCCAGCATTGGTCATTTGAAGTTGGCAAAACATTGTGGCACCAATTTGATGTCCCTATATCGTTGGTTGATCGTCAATCTTTTGAACTTGACAAGAGGTTGTGACCTCAATCCTATGTCGTTGGATTATTGATTGGTCATCGATATTTGAAACTTGGTATGCAATTGAAACATCGGTTTTACTTCGCTATATTGTCAAATAGTTGTCAATCTATTGAATTTGGTAGGAGGTTGCAATGTTGGATATACGTCACTTTATCGTTGAACTATCATTGGTCCTTCAAACTAGGAAAAAGATCATAACATTTGTACTATGTCATTATAATGTTAGTAACATGCCAATATGGTGTCAGAATTCTAAGGAATGCAGGGATGTCATGTCTCTACATCATTAACTGGTCATAATTGACATGTAAAAAAAATAGATCACTGTAGAGAGTAACGTTGGTATGGCATCGAACTATTGTTATCCATCGTTAGTCATTTGAAGTTGGCAAAGCATTGTGGCGCCAGTTTGATGTCTCTATATTTTTGGTTGATCGTCAATCTTTCGAACTTGACAAGAGGTTGTAACCTCAATCCTATGTCATTGGACTATCGATCGATCATTGGTCTTTGAAACTATGTAGGAAGTTGAAAAATTGGTTTTACTTCACTACATTGTCAAACTGTTGTTGATCTATCAAATTTGGTAGGAGGTTGCAATGTTGGATACATCACTATATCATCGAATTATCATTGGTCTTTCAAACTAGGTAAAAGATTGTAACATTTATACTATGTCATTATAATGTCAATAACATGCCAATATGGTGTCAAAATTCTAAGGAATACAGGGATACCAAAAGCTAGTTACCTTGCCATGTGGTGGTCTAATTCCATTGAAATTTCAACATCCAAATGATGCTACTAAATATATGTGAAAATTACGATGAAACTATTTCAACAATGAAAATTTGTTTCTTCTAATGGTGTCGTGACAATAAGAACATTAGTACAACATTGGACCATGCACTCAAATCTAGTAGTGACACTTTGATAGTTTTACCTCTTTGATTCTCTGCAGGCGCTTTAAACTGTTGAAACTTATTGGAGATTTCATCATTGGTCTTCATAAAGTAAATTAGGGATTTATGAAGGAATCATCAATAAATGAATCATGATAAATTTTACCCGTTAAAAAAGATGATGGCATAGGTCCACATACATTTGAATGAATTAGATGAAGAATGTCTCTTAATCTATGCTCATTGCTTGGAAAAACAATGTTTGTATGCTTGTTGAGTGCACAACCCTTACACAGTTGTGGATTTTGGATATTGAAGCCCAACAATTCCCACATCATGTCCTTTAAAAGTGGAAATACTCCATAGCATAGGGGACCAAATCTCATGTGCTAAACCTCTATGAACTTGTCACAGTCATGCATTAAAGCACCATGTTTCATCAAATTTGAAATCAACATATATAGGGCACCTTCTTGCACACCTTTGGCCAAGACTTGACCATCCATCTCACTACAATCTATTTTGATAACTTGTTTATTATCAAACTTGGTGACATACTTAAGATCTGTCATGAATGAAACTAAAAGAGGATTCCTAGTCAAATTAGGAACATACAGAACATCATTCAACTCAAGAATGGCTAATGGCATGTAGAAAGAGAAAAATCCTATTTCGATAACTGGTTATGTGGCATCATTGCCCAATGCCACTTGTATGCTAGCCTCTTTCTCTTTAAGTCCATTGAAAGTCTTCTTATTGGATGGCATGTGTTTGCATGTTCCATTGCATGCATACCACTCTACACCATCGACGGTATAATTAGAAAGAAAGATGATATCATGGAAAAGGTGGTCCCGAGAATGGATACTAACTCATCCACTCTAGAAGCTTCTACACTCCTAGAAAATTGTATATGTTGTGTGTTATGTGCCTTCTATTTCTCATGACACTAAGAGACATAATGGCCTGTTTTGTGGCACTTCAAACATTTCAAATTAATCAAGTATTTATTCGCATGCTCTAATGAACATGAATGTTCCTTGTGACCCTTCTTGGGTCCTCCCTTCTTTCCTCACCTTACTGATGAGTGTTTGTCTTGAGATCTCATTATTTATAGTTGTAATTTTTGTTGTCCTTGTCTAGTCTCAATGGATGAAATCATCCCAAAGCTACTCAAATCTACGCATGTGCTCATAGATGCAGAACTTTGCACAAAGGATTATGAGGGAACTGAGAATCCATTAATTGCAGTAGGTACTAACTCTTCGATCTTGTCTTCCATCTTGATGGTTGCATGTTGATTTTTTATCTAGGTAATTTTCATCAAGTAACTAGACGATGTCTTTGTGTCACTTGTGTGCATGGGTGAGTTGTTGCTTTAAGAGAAATTTACGATATGCATTCCCATTCTAATACAAAGTGATCAACCTTTCAACATCTTATCAATGAACTTATTTGTGATGTGAGGGATCAAATGGTACTTCATTGAATTCATAAATATTTTTTTTGCTTTGCAACACTTTCTTATGTGCAACGAACAAAGTAGCAATGTAAGCAACAATCCCTTCGACAATATCCAAAAGATCCATCTCCTCCAACAACATCTGAGAATAGTCGTACTGAAAACCTAGAATGCACTTCAACAAATGGATCAGCCAATGAAATCAACCCATCACAAGTTTACTACGTCTATTTCATGGAACATATCAATTCCAATCACTGGATCTACATAGAAAAATCACCCACAACCTTTCACGATCCCTAATGCCTCTCACAAGCACAAATTGCTCCAATCTTTGGAGTCTTCTAGGCATCATAAACATTGAGTTCCTCCAATAACTCTCACTCACAAGTACCAATCTATTCCATACACAGTTATGGAGAACCTCAAAGGGAGAGCTTTAATAACATGTTGTAACTTTTTATCCACATGATACACATATTTGCACTAAAAGAATTTTCCATGCAACTAAAACAAATGAATTGAAACACCAATCAAAGCTATTTGTATAAACAAAAGCATTGAATGGAAAACTTAGAAGTGAAACCACTACATATTAAGAAATGAAATCCACACTACAAAATATGAACATTGGTCTATAGATGCAACACAAATGTAATGGACAATAGGCTAGAATTTAGTACAACAATCACTATCCAAATGAGAGATGGATTGAAGTAAATCCAAGGCTTTATGAAGGAATCATCAATAAATGGATCATAATAATTGTTATTTGTCAAAGACATTGATGACATAGGTCCACATACATCTAAATGAATCATATGAAGAATCTCTCTTGATTAATTATGGTCACTAATTGGATAAATAGTCTTTGTATGCTTGTTGAGTGTATAGCCCTTGCACACTCTTACCTTTTGGATCTTGAAGTCTAACAATTATTGCACTTCTTTTTTGGATCTTGAAGTCTAACAATTCCTACACTATGTCCTTCAAGAGTGGCAGTGCTCCATAGTGTAGGGGACCAAACTCCCTATGCCAAACCTCTCCTAACTTTTCATAGTTGTGCACTAAAGCACCATGTTTCATCAAATATGCAAACAACCTATACAAGGCACTTTCTCAAACACCTTTGGCCAAAACTTGACCATCCATCTTGTTAGCACTAGAGACTACTCTTGACTACAAAAGAGAATGCCTAGCACATCTTGAAAAAGTATTTGAGAGTTGGGAACGAGTTATTCAAGGTTAAAGAAAAGAGAAAGGAAGAAAATTGGATTTAAACCATTGTAGATGAGTGATCAAGGTCATTGGGCATGGAGTCTTTTATTAACATTCTATGGATAAAAGACAATTCAGCTAAATATCAAATAAAATAGTTATCATTGTGAAAGGTGGAAGAATAAGAATACAAAAATGAATAACAAAATGAACCATGTTGGATCAATTATGCACATTCATGAGATAGAATATTCAATAAACAAAAATGTTTTCTGAGAATGGATAGAGAATACTTGAACAAAACACATGAATCACAAGCAAATGCAATGAAGCTTCAGTGCACAAGAATCTTAATTCATGGACAATCATTGATGATCAATAACTGTAATCTATTCCAACAAGAAGATAAAGTGAAATGAAACACTAAGAGTATATAGATTGATAATAAAACTCTTAGGAATCTCTGATAATAAAGCATTACAAAGACAAGTTCCCACATGGTTAAAATGAGACACACAGTCCTTTGCCGCCCCAAAGTCTCTCAAAACTTTCTCGACTCCCCATGGCTTCTTTCCAAAGGAAGACCCCCCATTATGATGTCTTCGACACTACTTTTATAATTTCTGAATACCAAATTACTGCCTCTGGAAAGGTGGATCTCGATCCTAATTGGATGCCTTCAGTTTGGAATTGATGCCTTTAAAATTGGGATTAAATTAAAAATAGTCTTACGGATAAGAATGATTTAAAAAAAAAAAACTCGACACCAAGGTTAGCAAGCTTCCTTAATGCCTTTATTCTTGGAAACTCTGACACTTGGTAAAAAAAACTCTTCTCAATGCATAAGACCAGAATATTTTCTTTCTCGGGTGAGATCTGGAGAAGTGGATGAAGTTGAGTTTTATTATGAAAAACTAGCAGAATAGTTTGATTAAGATAATGTCTCGATGAAGGGAAATGAAGTAGTTATATTACCATAATTGCTTATATGCCTTCCAAAACACTCATACCAACACCTCCGCTAGATTAAGATCTTTTACATCTGACTTCAACGATGTGCGATTTTTTTTACAATCAAATGCCTTGATATTTAGGCACACCTCTCCATTGACACTTGTGTGCAGACTTCAGACATATTATCTCGTAGGCTTGAGAAATTGCCTTGACACCTACTATTTCACATTTTTTGTGACACATGGGCGCATATTGATATGCCTCTGTGGATATATCCCACATTCATGAGGTAAGAGCCTTTTTCAAATGTGTATATTCATCAGTGTCAAAGTCTTATGTCAACGCTTTGTGCACATGTTTCCCTCCCCTCAGACTCTCAGGAGCTTGATACTTGGACTTGACTCGAGCGCTTGGGCGCTCAGACACTTGGGTGATATTTGGTGTGAGCTCGGTTGACTTGATTAGAATTGGAGATTGGGTTAAAGCCCAATATTTCTTATTTGGAAAAACTAAAATGAAATACTTGGACTTGACTCGAGCACTTGGGCGCTCGGACACTTGGGTGATATTTGGTGTGAGCTCGGTTGACTTGATTATAATTGGAGATTGGGTTAAAGCCCAATATTTTTTATTTGGAAAAACTAAAATGAAATAATCATAGATAAGGCAGGGGAAAATTTGTCGTTTCAAACAAAATCAAAAGAGCATAGGATTGGCCTCGACTCATGGACAAAGATGAACATTTTGACTCATTGACGAGCATGGGTTAATGCTTAAGTATTTGGCTAGGTGTGAGACTTTGAGATTAAGTTTCAGTTTTAGGACTGGGCTCGACATTAGATGGAAGTTATAATTCCTATAGCGGATCCATTGCATGTTGTAAAGGTTTCGCTACAGGAACTTTCAACTTCATCTAGCGAGTGCTTTTGTAAATCTGATAATTTTGTTACTGAAAGTTATAACTTCTTGCAGCAACAAGATTTAATTGAAATACAATCCCACTACGGACAAATGAATATCTCCTACAACATACACTAGATTGAGATTGAGGTGACAGGAGGCTTAGTGAAGCTTGCGCAATTTGGCGAAAATTCAAAAAAAATGACGAGGTAGATTTTAGTGCTAACATTGGCTCAACATGGACCTATAAATTCTCATCATGCTTTGAAACCATTGATGCCTGGATAAATCTGTTCTTAAACCAAACTACAGACTGAAAGAAATCTTCAAACTGAACTCAAATTGAAAACCAAATGATCGAATATCGAGCTTATTTATGTACAATGACCTACTCTAATCAAATCATTTACTTTGCTCAAGTATAAGCAAATTATCAATGTAACCATACAAGTAATTGATCAATTAGTTGAAGCTTGCTTCCATATTTCATCATGAATAGGACAGGGGAAACTGAAAAGTGCAAATAAAAATAATCTTGGAGCCCATACTTACAATTCTGGAATTATGTCTTTATTAAGGTCAAAACTAAAAATTCATTGTTCCATCTTGACTCCATGTAAATTGTCACATGATCTTGGAAAAAATAAAGGAACTCTTGCAGCTCAACAATAATTTCCTCTATTTTTGGTTCAATAATGGCAAATAGAAATTCATTGATTTCTTGAAATTGTTGCTCAACACCTTCGAGTAAAGAAGACATTGTTGATTGATCTTGTAACTCCTCAACATCTCCTTCATTGCCTTCTTGAAAATTCGATTCATAGCTATGATAAATAGGTTTGTTGCTATAAATTTCCATATGTATTGATTCATAAAACTACTCTAAATCATCCTCATACTCATCATAAATGGACTAATATTCAATAATATTTGGAACAAAAATTTCATCATAGCAATAACTGTTAGAAACATCTGAGACGATGTCAAATGCATCTGCAACCTTTCTACCATATGTTTCAACATCAGTGCAATGTTGAAAATATTCCTTCTGGATAACAGAACTAGAAAAGGATTCATTTGAGAATGATTCCCCGTCCACTTCTTTAACATTAAATTATTTTTCATCTACACTACTAGAAGAATCATCTACAGAATTCTGAATATGTAATGCAAATTCTTCGCAGCAATGCTAAAAAAGACACTCTGCTAAAAAATATATTTTACAATGATGATGAAATTGTTGGATTACTGAAA
>ML807915.1:133841-152761 GCA_009831015.1 Picea engelmannii
AGAAACAAGAAACAGGGCCAAAGGGTTTCCGTGGATAAGAAACACGGAGTCACCCCCAGCGTATACTATACATATAAAATTGATTAGTAATGTACTAATGTGGCGTGGAAATGAGAATGCGAACAAGAACGAGAAGGGAATGGAACGAGAAACAAGTAACAGAAACTGGAATGGAATGAGGGAGCTGGAGAGTTTTGGGGATAAGAACCCCAACCCCACTCCCCATGTGCATTATATAGATATATAATTGATTAGTAATGTAGCATTATATAGATATATAATTGATTAGTAATGTACT
The DNA here is from genome assembly GCA_009831015.1 of Picea engelmannii. Lineage (NCBI taxonomy): Eukaryota > Viridiplantae > Streptophyta > Pinopsida > Pinales > Pinaceae > Picea > Picea engelmannii. Next base: position 134,140 of record ML807915.1, read on the forward strand.
GATGTAGTGTCACGGGGAATGAGAATGGGAACAGAAGAAATGGATAAAGGGAAATGGAAAGTTAAATGGAACGGAACAATAAACGGTGCTAGAGGGTTTTGGGGGATAAGGAAGGTGAACATATCCCCTCCCAGCAAATATTATGCATATAAATTTGATTACTAATGTACTAAATGTAGTGTGGAGATGAGAATGGGAACAAGAACACAAGTAACAGGAAATGGAATGGAATGAGAAAGGGAGCTAAAGGATTTTGGGGATAAGAAACCTGAACCACTCCCCATGTCAATTATGCATATAAAATTGAAATGGGTGCCCTGATCTGGTTACTGAAAATACAGCTAAACTCTAGCACGGAAACAAAATAAACAGAATTATCAGCATCTCTCACAACATGTTTTATGCATGGCTAATACAGGGTGACTTCTTTATGCACATCTAGAACCCAACATAAGTTTCCACAGATAAAGAACACTTCTGAACCTATTCATTATTAATTCAAGAAACCCAAATCATAAAGAACTTCAAATACATGCAAATCAATAACAATAGCAGAAAAAAGTACTTAACCGACAAGAATCCATAGTTTACTACTATTAGTACCACTTACTCCTGGGAGGGAGGACGAGGACTTTGGATTCATTTTCAGAGGTCGCAGGATCCAATCCTCCTGCTGCTGCTAAAGGGGGAGGAGACCCAGACCGAGAGCCGGAGCCAGAGGCCCCGGAAGTGAAGCAAGCGGGCAAGCTCTTAAGCACCCGAGGGCCCCAGATATGACCCAACGCCACCAACTGCACCATGCAAGTCCACAGCACAATGCTGGTGCTGGCACGAATAATCCACACCTTCCCACCCCGGCACCGCGGAGTCATTACCAGGGATTTGTTACTCTTATTATTATTAAATTCTATATGACCGTTCGCTGGAGCCTTACCTTGCCTCGCATTTCACTGTGTACAGAGTCTTCCATTCTGTTCTATTCTAACTGTTATAATCGAATGAATCCTGGGAATCCAGAATTTGCGCTCCAAATATGGTCGAATCCTCATCGTTTTGGGCTGATCAAAAGCACGAAGAATAAACCTGCCAACTGTAGAGATGCTTATCGGCTTGTCTTTGTGCCGTCCTGGCTGTTGGGAGCCGAGATAGCGGAGCTCAGGCAGGATCCAGACACCGGATTCAACTGAATTGCCTGCTTCTAATGAGATATGTGCGCGTGTTTAAAGTTTCAACCCATCCGATCCCCGTTTCCCGGCGACAGTATGGCCGTCAGCGGGTCTTTGCATTCCATTCCATTCCGTCCGTCAAGATCTCGTAACCGCTGACGGTTTAGGGAGAGAGTCGTCATGTGATGGTCATGACGGTTGTAATCACTAAAGTCACTTTCATGGCCAGCCTGGATGTACACGTGGTGGATGTTTTCTCTGATTTCTTTGATTGGGAGAAGATTCTTTGGACGCTGCTGCTCGACGCCGCTGGTTATGAATGATGATGGTGACTGATCATGAATGTGCTTTACAACTACTCATTCATTGCACACACTAATATGCTATAAAAATAAACGTTAAAATTAAAAACCTACACGGGAGTTTTTATTGGTTGGTGATGTGGAAGGGTGATATATGGTTAGATAACCCCCTAATAACCTTCAACGCCCCCTCAATTATGATATTAAGTTTCTTTTTAGAATTAGACACCTAATCCAAAGTTATAACTAATTGAGAGATTTTGTTCGTTGTTGTATTGAGTGCACCCACATATGTCTAGCAAAAGTGCCCATCACCCACGATGACCTCTTCCAACAAGGCCAACCCTTCTACCTTAACAATAGAGAATGCAATGCCTATCACGAGGTCCAAGGAGAAATGCCCTTGGAAGTCTACCATCACCATGGGCAAGGTATAAGGAAGCATTCTTGCAAGGCTCAAGGCAGTGCTCCAAAACCTCAACAATTGTTGGTACATACATTACCATGTTCACTAAGTTTTAATGTTTGCATGCATACTTTCAATGCCTTGTGACACGTACCCACCTCAACATTATGTGTGCAGCGTAGGTTAAGGCTTCTACGAAATGGAGCCCGATGAGACGTCTCTGGCACCGGGACCCCATCCCGTAGAGCGTCACGATCGGTCATCAATCTATGCCAAGCTTCATCCTCCTCGGGCCCACAATGTCCTTCGTCTTTGTTTCGTTGATCCCATTGCTCCAACTTGTTGCAGGAGGACGTCCCCTCAGGCATTCAATGCAGGGTGGCGTCCCTGTGAGCCTCCTTCTCCTCCCACACCCCTCCTCCTCCACTTTTGTCCCTTGCAAGCCTATTTCTCTAAGCTCTTTCTGTAACCTCACAGTGTCTACCATCTGAGCTGAGAAACTCACTCCCTAGATTGTGAACTCAACGATCTGAATGCTTTATTGGGTTGATTTCTAAGTGTAACTCTTGTTTTTCATTGGAAGATGAAGTGTTCCTTAGCTTCATTTCTCATTCTTTCATTACAACACCCTTCTTCTTCTTCCTTTGATTGCTCTTCTTCTTCTCAATGAATTTTGTAGGTCTGAACATTCCTGAAGCCATACCACCAAGTAGGCACGCATTTCATCCATTGGCATAGTGTTACATAGTGCCCAAAGTGATAAGGGCAACATTCTCCCTTTGAAAAATCATTTTGGCAAGGTGTTGGGATTTTTGGTGCAACATTTCAAGCTTTAATGGCTACCATTTGTTTGGCATTTGAAAACAAGATTGAAAAATCTTCAGTGGTGCGTTTCCATCCCCAAAGTGAGGGCACTGAGCCTCTTAATGGCCAAAGATTCCCTTTGCCTGAGAAAATTGATTTATCATTGCCATGGTTGTTGGAGAGTTACCAAACAATTAAAAAATTGAGCTACAATCAGTTTCAATGTGTTTTACATTGTTGGGCATTATGTGAGAAAGAAGAAGCAGGATTTGGCATCCAAGAATTGGAGAACTTTGGATTTTAGTTTTGTCTCGGGGTTTTAACCTTATCTTTGCAAATTGAGGAATGAAATGGGAATGCGGAAATTTCTTGAATGTTCTTTGCTAGCATTCTAGTGTCCATTAAATTTTCAGCTCACAGATTTGCATTTCTTGTTGTTTGATGGATTTAAGTTTGAGGTTTCATTAAAACTTTGTACTTGAACAATCGCTCCATCCCTTTACCATTGTTGTAGAATCGTTGGTGGAGTAAGTATTATGAAAGCATTTTTTGAATATCCCCTTCCTCCATTTATTTGATTGAACTCTTTCATTTCCTGTTGCAAATCTTTGTGAAGAATTCAAAATTGACACTTGAAGCTGACTTTGTGTTTTTGGAATGCTTTCATATGAGGTTTTGAAATAAGAAATGGAGCAGAAAAATTTCAAACAAATGGAATTGCTCATTCCTCATTCCTTTTACCCTCATCATCACTCCCAAGTAAATGCAATCATTTTGTGGAAAATAGTGAGAACTGATGGTTTCGGTTGTGTAGTTGAAATCCAAACCATTATTTATAAGCTCTTACCAGAAATATCATGGCATTGAAACAAGTTCCTTGAAGGATTTCTGTTTCAAAAGCTTGGATTTTATCTGGCTGATATTGCCTAGAAGAAAGCTTAATGCACAAATTTTATGATTTTTGTTTTGAATGTTAATTGAATTAATGGCATGGGTATAACTTACTTTTATGTGCAAATTTATAATGAACAAGCATGGGATGGAGGATCCTCTTGTGTGATACCCAATGTTCAAGAAATCCCTATTTATATTGGTTATTAAGAGATTAAATGACAATGCAAAGCTATCTTGATGATTTCTTCTCCCACACTCTCATTTACATTTACATTTTTTTGTTCATGAGCTTGCTTAATAGTTTCTTGTTGTTTTAATAGATCTGAGATTGAGTGAGATTGAAGTCTAATGCTTTTCATCGGTTGCCTTTGCCATTTATTGTAGATCTTGTGATTGGGGGAGTATCTCTCTTGTTTAAGGAATTGTCAATGGAGAAAGCATGATGAAGCCATTATTTGAGAATCATTTTCCTATTGTTTGATATAACACTTTCACCTTTATCTTGAAGGAAACACATGACAATTTTGTTTATGTAAAATCATGCATTAGATATTCTTTCCCTCATGGTTGCATAGCCTTGGAAAAGCTTCATTGTGATGCAAGAACCCATTACGAAAACTTCTTACAAATAATTAGAGGCCAACTAGTCAGAGCATTTCTATCTACTATTTTACAGTTGTTGGCATGTATGTTGGGGAGGTGCCTCCCTAATAAGATGAAAATATGGATCAAGTTGATGACTTATCTCAAGTGTAGAGACCCAACGTGCCACACAAGTTGAATCATACATTTTATCATCAAGTGATAGATCAAATATGTACACTGATGGCTCACCACATAGTGGTCTCTGTACAAGCTAGGGAGTTCATATAGAACCTTGAGCTTGCATTGATATTGGTGATGCTTCCCCGTGATATCAAATTATTGATGAGTCATCCTGTTGGTTCCCTCAATCTACTCAATAGGTTGAGGGCTTGCCATTAGTATTCTTCTTCAAATTCGTCTACTAAGGACGATGAGCCTCCACCTTGTTCTCCTCCACCTCCACCATCTCCTCCATGAGTAGAATAACCACCATCTCCTCCACGAGTATACCAACCACCATCTCCTCCATGATCATATCAATTAGCATCTCCTCTACGAGTAGAATGAACGTCATCTCCTCCACGAATATACCAAACACCATCTCCTCCATGAGTAGACTAACCACCATCTCTTGCTCTAGTAATAAACCAACCACCATCTCCTTTATCAATTGATCAACCATCATCTTCTTCAATAGCAAACTGACCATGATCTCCTCCAACAATAGACCAACCACGATATCCTCCTCGTATGGTACTTTATATATTATTATCTAGTGGAGGCACTAATGCCTTTGGTGGCAGAGGTATTAATGTCTATAGCCTTGGCGACGAACCTAGCTTATCACAGTTGTTGACATGTATATATATTTGATTGTTGCAATGTATATTATTATACATTTTCATGTCATGTTGATGTTGATGTTGTTTTATTTATAAAATGTATTCTGTGTATGTTAATTATTTAAATTATTACTCATTTCTCTATTTTTAAATTAAATTTGAGATTCCATATTTAACATATTTAAGATGTAAATCTCACAAATATATTGATTTTGATAATATATTTCATGTATATTATGTCTTTTCATATCATGTTGATGTTGTTTTATTTATAAACTATGTTGTGTATGTTAATGATTAACATCATTAATGATTTCTCTATGTTTACATCAAATTTAAGATGTATAACTCATTTAAATTTGAGATGCCATATAATGTTTAACTCTAGTTATAATCATTTAATGTCATTTTTTTTTGTAATTATTTAATGTCATTATATAATGTTTAATCCCTTTTTAAGGTGAATTCTTTGTCATGGAAGACGATACAACATGTTCATTAATCATATTTACAAACTTGATTAAATGATTCAACCAATGATTACATGTTTACAACCCAAATGGGCCTAATGGTTAAGAGCACGTGTTTCCTCCTTGGAGGTCACAGGTTCAAATACAAAGGGGGGTAGGGTACGTACACTTATGTAGAGTTTAGTAGTGAAATTGTTGCGCGGACCCGGGTCATATATTATTATTAATCTTTCAAATATTGATAACATCTTGCGTATATATTAAATTATGTAAACAATTGTAAATCACATTTGAATAATTTTAGAAATCAATTTGTTGAGTAAATATTCTATTAAGTCATGATAATAAACATAAATTACCATATTAAATATAAAAAGAAATAAAAAAAATACCTTCAACAAAATTGACCTCAATGATAATAGTTGTTAATATTAATTTTATAAAACGAAACATTTCCTTTGGAATCTTATACCAAGGTATTATACAAGGAACCTAAGATTTCCTTCAAAATTACTTCATTATCACTCAAAGCCTCGAATAAGCTAAGGATTATAGATAGAAAGACCGTATTCCTTTTTATCAATCTCCAATCTAAACCCTTCACTTGAAGCTTTATTTATATTACAATGGTCAATGAGTTATTCTCTAGACCTAAAAAATAACTTTAGGTGTTCCTTTAGTCCCTCCTTAATTGCTCTTCTGATTGATTTAACATTATATATATGTGTATCTTTTCTCTAGTAATTTTCCTCTGACCTTTTCCGAATCAAATCATAATGTACTCACTTTTTTCATTTAAATCTCTTTAAGTATTTATTTTTGTATTTTTCTTCTTTTATATATTTTTTCAATTCCTATATATGCATTAAATTTAGTCACTCATAAACATTAATATTAAATTAAATTAATAGCTTTAATAAGTAATAAAGTCATTTATAATACCAACAATATTATTTTAAAATAAACACATTGGTAAAGGGCATGACATTATGAATTAAAAAAATATTCAAATCTTAAAGTGACATTACATTCGTATCATAAGATTATCAAAATGGAAGGACCAACTATTAGCAAGTTTTTTTCCAAAATTATTTTAGGAGGTATGAATTTCACGCATTTAAACATAGGAAAAAGATTTGAATTTTACAATTCTCACAAGTAATAAAAATAAATTTACCAATTTATCATAGATTAATACCTTTAAAAATTTATTGTCATTCTTTAACCTTGAATTTCAATTATCATTCAATTTATCGTAGACTAATAATTTTAAGGTTGTTTATCATGCTTTGGCATTGAATCTCAAAATGATAGTTCATGACAGGTACATGTAAAATAACAATCCACCCCTACATATGGTGGTGGAATATTAGTCTTGAAAATTGCAAACAACATAGTAAGAAACTTATCATTATGTTGGCATCTATTTCTTAATATTGTATTATTGAGTCAATCAATCTTATTATGTTTTCATTTTTTTTTATTTGTATGTCTAATCCTTCGATATCAAGTTGAGTCTCATTATGGTATTCAAAGTGTCCAGAGTATGTCTCTATTAGAATTTCTACTATTATACACAAGTATATTAGCAAGAGGAGATTTTAAAGACGTATATACTATGATAACATGCCAAACATGATGTATTTGATTACTTATTATCACACACTCCAACATGCAACATGTCTTCTAGAGGGGAAATTAGAGGATGGACAAACACACATACTACATAGAAGGTGGTTAATGTGTGTTGATTGACGTATATTATTGATCACCCTTTTGCAACCAATGCATAAGATAAGTAAGCATGATAATAGTCTACAGATTACAACATCCATCCCTACAGGTTTCAAGAAAGCTATGAATGGAGGGAATGGTCCACAATCATCCACAACATTCAAGAGTGTAGTAACACAAACTAACATTGTCTCTATTCAACACATGAGATAAATTACAATGCCAAAAAGGGAACCCTTCGCAAGGGTACAAAGGTTTCTTTTATAAATTTTCCTTATGACTGTTTGTCTTCCACCTACTTGACTCTTGGCCTCCCTATCCTACTTGGCTCTTGGATAATTTACAAACTTTTGACTTCATCCTGATGAGAATATTATATTTACAATTAATATATTCAAAATTACAAATATTCCTCCATTCATGTGTATTTGCACCAAAAATTTTGTCCTCTTATGCTTCCAAGCCAAACGATGACTTTGGACACTAGTATGTTTCATACATCACATTTTGGTGAGTTGCACATTATATATTCCTCTCGTCTTTTCCTTGGAACTTGTGCATTCATAGAGACCATTTTCACCATATTCTTTTGCTTAATCTTCTTTGATGGAGGTCACCTTTTCTTTCTCCCCCTTGTTGAAGGTACAAGCTAGCCTTGGATGTCCTCTGTGTAACTTGTATATGTGTATCATCTCGCCATGCTTTAAATCTATACTTTAGCCTCCTTCAATTGATCTTGATGCCCTCAAACAAGTGTAAAAGTATTCAATATGAAGCATAAATGCAAAGGGATGCAGTGGATTCAGAGGATGGGAATTCCACTCCTACCATTTGCAATAAAAACTTTTGCATCCATTGGGGAATTGATGGGAAGATAAAATCTGAGCCATTCATTTACATATTATTTTCTCCATCTTTATCCTTTCATTTAACTTGAAAGTGTTTCACACATGAGATAACAATTCCATATGCCTCACTCCAAGTCTAAAAGAATTTGCATTATCATTTGAGAGTTGAATCAAGATATCATTCAAAAGAAGGTTTCATAATGGGTTCTTGCATCACAATGAATCTTTTCCAAGGCTATGCAACCATGAGGGAAATAATATCTAATGCATGATTTTACATAAACAAAATTGTCATTGTTTCCTTGAAGATAAAGGTGCAAGTGTTAAATCAAACAATAGGAAAATGATTCTCAAATAATGGCTTCATCATGCTTTCTCCATCGACAATTCCTTAAACAAGAGAGATACTCCTCCAATCATGACATCTACAATAAATGGCAAAGGCAACCGATGAAAAGCATTAGACTTCAATCTCACTCAATCTTAGATCTATTAAAACAACAAGAAACTATTAAGCAAGCTCATGAACAAAAAAATTTAAATGTGAATGAGAGTGTGGGAGAAGAAATCATCAAGATAGCTTTGCATTGTCATTTAATCTCTTAATAACCAACATAAATAGGGATTTCTTGAACATTGGTTATCACACAAGAGGATCCTCCATCCTATGCTTGTTCATTATAAATTTGCACATAAAAGTAAGTTATACACATGCCATTAATTCAATTATCATTCAAAACAAAAATCATAAAATTTGTGCATTAAGCTTTCTTCCAGGCAATATCAACGAGAATCCAAGCTTTTGAAATAGAAATCCTTCAAGGAACTTGTTTCAATGCCATGATATTTCTGGTAAGAGATTATAAATAATGGTTTGGATTTCAACTACACAAGCTAAACCATCAGTTCTCACTATTTTCCACAAAGTCATTGCATTTACTTGGGAGTGAGGATGAGGGTAAAAGGAATGAGGAATGAGCAATTTCATTTGTTTGAAACTTTTCTTCTCCATTTCTTATTTCAAAACCTCATATGAAAGCATTGCAAAAACACAAAGTTAGCTTCAAGTGTCAATTTTGAATTCTTCACAAATATTTGCAACATGAAATGCAAGAGTTAAATCAAATAAATGGAGGAAGGGGATTCTCAAAAAATGCTTTCATAATACTTACTCCACCAACAATTCTTAAATAAGAGAAATACTTCTCAAGCTCAAGATCTACAACAATGGTAAAGGGATGGAGCGATTGTTCAAGTACAAAGTTTTAATGAAACCTCAAACTGGAATCCATCAAACAATAAGAAATGCAAACATGTGAGCTGAAAATTTAATGGACACGAGAATGCTAGCAAAGAACATTCAAGAAATTTTTGCATTCCCATTTCATTCCTCCATTTGCAAAGATAAGGTTAAAACCCTGAGATAAAACTAAAATCCAAAGTTCTCCAATTCTTGGATGCCAAATCCTGCTTCTTCTTTCTCCCATAACGCCCATAAATGTAAAGCACATTGAAACTTATTCCAGCTCAATTTTTTAATTGTTTGGTAACTCTCCAACAACCATGGCAATGATAAATCAATTTTCTCAGGCAAAGGGAATCTTTGGCCATTAAGAGGCTTAGTTCCCTCACTTTGGGGATGGAAACACACCACCGAAGATTTTTCAATCTTGCTTTCAAACACCAAACAAATGGCAGCGATTAAAGCTTGAAATGTTGCGCCAAAAATCCCAACACCTTACCAAAATGATTTTTCAAAGGGAGAATGTTGCCTTGTCACTTTGGGCACTATGTAACACTATGCCAATGGATGAAATGCATGCCTACTTGGTCGTATGGCTTTAGGAATGTTCAGACCTGCAAAATTCATTGAGAAGAAGAAGAGAAATCAAAGGAAGAAGAAGAAGGGTGTTGTAATTAAAGAATGAGAATTGAAGCTAAGGAGGGTATCATTCAACCTTAAAAATCCCCAACGCTTCATCTTCCAACGAAAAACAAGAGTTACACTTAGAAATCAACCCAATAAAGCATTCAAATCGTTGAGTTCACAATCTAGGGAGTGAGTTTCTCAGCTTAGATGGTAGACACTACAAGGTTACAGAAAAATCTTAGAGAAAGAGGCTTGCAGGGGATGAAAGTGGAGGAGGAGGGCGCGGGAGGAGAAGGAGGCTTGCAGGGGATTCCACCTTCCATTGAATGCCCGAGGGGACGTCCACCTACGACAAGATGGAATAACAAGATCAACGAAACAGAGAGCGAAGGGCGTTGTGGGCCCGAGGAGGATGGAGCTTAGCGTGGGTTGACGGTTGGCTGTGGCATTATACGGGATGGGGTCCTAATGTCGGAGACGTCCCATCGGGATCCATTTCGTAGAAGCATTAGCCTACTCCTTATGTGTGCCCCCACCTCAATACCTTTCACGTGGCCACCTCAACAATGTGTGCATGTGTATACAACAAGGAATGTCCATTATCATTGGCACTGTCATGGAAGCTCAACACATGTGCACCAGTAATGTCATATGGCATATCAAGAAGATAGTCGATCATTGATGGTTACAAAATTGAATAACCTTCTTGTCACTAAATTGTATTCTTATGTATATTATGTATTATAGGAAGCATGAAAACAAAACCATTTTTTTTGTCACTCTCTTCACAGAGCATTGTACTAAACATTTACATAGTGATACAAACATTGTTACATTCGAAATTGCTTTTGGCACATCTTATTCATTTTTTACTTTATTTTTGTTATTAATTCCATGCAAACAACTTAATCGGTGCACCTTAATTAAGTTGTCCTCTGATTTGCATCAAAGGATCATATTAATCGTGGCATGATGTAGTGGTTCAAATGGAGACTGGTAAATCCCCAAAATAATGTATTTATTGGTTGAGTTTAATGTCTTCCCATGTTGAAGTTACTTGTCATGATGCATAATTGAGGTTAATAATTTTGATTGCAGAAAAAAACCTTTTGCCATTGCTAAAAAAAGAGAATAGCTTGGAGGTTTATCACAACTAATAAACCAAACTCACAATTGTGTCACTAAAATACATAGAGTTGGGTTCATTTTTTAGTTCGAGACTTGTCGAGCATGTCATTTTGGAGATTCCCAAGGAGAGCACAAATAGGGTACATTGAAAACCAAACATAGGTTAGCTTGGTTATGATAAACATCCACAAACTTAGTGGTAGGCCATGGTCCAATCAATTATCTTACACCTAAATATGCTATGTGACAAAAGGAATTCATTATGCTCTGTTAAGAATAAATTTGGAATTAAAATGAATATATGTTAGCTATTGTTACAATGGATCTACGTTGACCTATAATAACATAGATTTAATCACAACAATAATACTACAATAAACATAATTAGTTCTTATTAATTAATATGTGATTTTTTCCATCAATCACATTCCTTTATAAACACATATATAAGATAATTTACTCCTATGAAAAGTTGTACTTTGGTGAAACATACCAATCCTTCCAACAAAGGATAAAAAAACACGATACCAACATTTAGCTGGAACGTAGCTCTACTCTTGCAAGCATTCCCACAAGACTAAACACTAATTATCTATAAAAGGCACTCAAGTCAATGGCAAAGGTGGATAACTACTTTAAACTTGGGTTTAAAGAGGTCATTGAAATTGTTAAACACCCTAGCAATCTACACATGGATGGTAGATGAGAGGTTAGAAACAATTGGATGCCATCACTCCAACGAAGAAGACATGATGGATACTTGAATAATGATAACTATAATAAACATACTAATGATAACTATAATAAACATACTAATGATAACTATACTAATAATAAGCACAACAACAACATTAATAATAGTTATTATTATAACAACAACAACTATGATCATAATAATAATTACAATAGCATTAATAATAACAAGAACAATAATAATAATAGGGCCAACACAATGTCCATCATTACATAAAACATATTAATAACCAATGATCTGCCATTATGTTCTTGACTCTCATGCCCTAATGTTGAACTGCTCTAGCAGTTCAAAATGTTGACAAAAATTCTTTCAATGCAGGTTCCTCGTGAAATTACTTTGGATAATCACATAGCCACTCCTTGATTATTTTTAAGCAACATTTTTACTTGTATCAATCATCAATTCATGGTAACTCTCATCACTTCATAGTGCCCCAACCCTTTATTCATTGTTTATAAGTCACGTTCATACTTATATCAATCATCATTGTACCATTCATTTCTATTAAATATATATGTTGTGCTTTCAACAATATAATTATTGGCTTTAGGTTATCTTCTCAATGAATGCTCGACACCCTGAGAAAACCTAATCGTTAAGAACATGTATTTCATCCTCGATGGTTTAGGTTCAAATCCAAAGGGGATTAGGGTATGTACACCTCCATAGACTAAGTAGTCAAATTGTTGTGTGGAGGGGGTCCTTTGTCCCACAAATAAGGGGGTCCCATGTGTCAATTTGGCATGTGTGATGCAGGAGCATCGCCAGTGTATCAAGTGAGCCGACACATCAAGCAGAAAAGACAGCTGGACAGCGCCAGCCAAAATTTTGAAACACCTTGATATTGTTGTGCCAAACATTAATGTGTGAATTTAATGAAGCACACTTTGTATATTGTAATGGACCTTAAGCAGATAGCTCTCGTCCTTAGGTAGATGAGGCATTTAATAGATTAATGTAAAGTAGATAGGAGTTTTAATTGTAGATTTGATAGCTTTAGAGCGCAAGAGGGAAACAGATATAGACACCCTCCTTTGTACATTGTATGATTATCAATTCAGAGATTGAAGCAGGAGAGCAGAAGAGCAAGCAGAGAATCGTATGAAGAACACCCATGTACAGATATTGAATTAATAGAATGAAGCTTTGATTCAATCTCATGGTCTGTGTTGTTTTCTTTGTGTGTTTATGTTATGCTCATGAATATTTGCTTCATGTTATACACTTGCTTTTATATGTTGTGTATGTGATTTCATGGCTGATATGAAGTCTATGAGAACAAGGAGTTAGTTTCAATTGTTTCTCTATCTGGAACCAGAGGATTCCTGTAAGGAGTGCAGTTGAATCGCCCACAAGGAGTGCGTTGACAGAAGGGTTCAGATAGAGGGAACTTTTGTTCTAAGTTCTCAGAAGTGCAGATTTGGCACCGAAGCCGTGCAAGGCGTGCGCAGGATAGACGAAGTCTCAGAGTTGCGATTCTGAGGAAAAGGTTGGAAGACTGCTGCTGCAGGAGTTGCGCAGAGTCTAAAGGATTCAACACCTGGGAAGTTGTTGAATGTCGAGCGCAAGTAGTGTGCGAAAATCCTTCTGAATGAGTCAGAGTGGGGAAGCTCAGAAAGGTATAGCGCCTTTGTAGTATCATCGAAGGGAAGCATAGGGCTCTGATCGAAGAAGGGTCACACAGAGTTTTCAGGCGCAAGCGTGAAGCGTAAGCCTGGAGAAAAAAAATACTTAGTCATTTTCGAGAAATCTCCAAAGGAGGAGGAATCGACGGTTAGGGTGCGCCGAAGGAAACAACGAAATCCCATAGGCCGTTAGATCTTGGAGAAGTTGCGCAGGATTTAAGCCTTAGCGCATGGGAAAGGAGTCATAACTCATCGGGACTTGACTCATCGAGGAATTGGAGCCTCCAGAGTCATAGAATTCTCATAGGGAGGAATCGCGACTCGCAATTTTCCAAAAAAAACCATAGCCGTTGATCTCGGCAGGACACTTGGCAGGAGATCCGAGGAAGTCGGAAATTGGAGCATCGGGGTTTCCGAGAGCGGGGAACTCTCACACAATGAAATCGCGATCCGCAATTTCCCGACAGGGGTAGAGGCGCCTAGTGGAGGACAGGTGTTGGAGGATTGAATCTCGCCCTGAGGCGACGACAGGTGGCATCGGAGTTCGGGAATCGATGATTCGTGAGAGAAGTGACTCACGACCGCGTGAGTTCCGATTTCCTGGCGGGTGAAACCCCGACAAGAGTAAGGGAAGGCTTGGTATATCCTCATCGGGTTTCGGGGTTTTGTGAGACCCGGATCTGTGCCTTTAGGTCTCGTGATACAACGAGGTGCAATTTCCCGATTGAAGGAAGGGGAATCATTGGAAGAGTCCCGTGGGTATTGGAAGGTCCCGAGAAGGGAATTGAAGAGCATTTCAGCTCTTCGGCCTGGGGAAGAAAAGGTTCTGGTGATTGCGGACATACCCTGGGTGACGTCTGCGCCAATGTGACATTATGACCTTAAACTATATTATTATTATTATTATTATTATTATTATTATTATTATTATTATGACTAGCGGTGCACTATGATCCATACCGGGTTGAGCCATTGCCACATCCATGGGACAAAGCTTATGTTGTATCCTAGCATTGGAAATGATGAGGTATCGATGGGAAATCGGGAGCAACAAGGTCTCGTGGAAACCCTAACGCTCAATACAATACACCATTCTCGGAGGCTTGTGAGGACCTGGTTACTCTAGAGAAAGACAATGAAAAGGTTGGAGTGGAGTCTGTTGAGTTCGATGAGAATGAGGGCAAGGAGAAAACCCTAACTAGAGAACCCTAATGTGAAAAGAGCAATTTCACGTAGATTAAGAAGGCCGCAAATTGACATGATAATCGACCTGAGAAGGAAGAGAGACTAGTAGACAAACATGGGGTGTTTTATGCTCGCGAATAAAAATGAAATGCCAAGGGAAGAAATCATGGAGTTAACCTGCTTTGATACCACTGTCAGGTTAGGTATGGGTAGCGAATCTAACTCCACACTCAAGTATTTCATTAACATGAAGCTTAATAAATATACAAATGGATGATTGTTGGTCTTCCCCTTCCAGGTGACTCCTTCTATCACTTATTAGTCTTCATATTTCTCCTAAGTGATATTTACAATGATGTTTACACAAGTAACATAATCATAAGAATTGTGTGTCCAATACAATGGTATCCATTCCTTCTCTCTTTTCCTAGTTCATAGAAAACTAAAACACTTTCTTATAATATTTTCCAACATTCCTTTAGGAATATGTGCCAAGGATAACCAATAAACATGGATCCCCTCCAAATTAGATTTTACCAAGGTCAACTTACACTCCTCTGAAAAGACATATATAACACTAGTTTGCCACCCTTCCTTTAATTTTCACATACAACCAACACTGGTCTTTGAACTTGTAATCATTAGGTTTAATATAAAACCCAAGGTATTTAAGCCCATTGTCAAAATGGATTGGAGAATGTTATGGAAATAATAAAAATTAAATATGCCAATAACATAAAAATAGAAAGAATAAGTAATGTCGTGCCTTGAGAATGATAAGAAGTGTATGAATAGTAATGCAACTTTGAGTGGGCAACACCCTTTATATATTATGTTTACAACTAATTCTTGATTATCTCAAAAACTATATCTCCTTGGTATATATAGGAGATAAAAGGTACACTTATAAATAATGAGCCTAGTCGACCCGTAATGACAACAATACCAATAAATGACCCAAGGTTTAGGGGATTAACATGCCCATCCCCTTCAGACAAGTGTTTCCATCAATGCTCAATTATATGAGGATGCTTTTGTATGAAAAATCATCTTCCCAAGTGGCATGTTCTACTTGCAAGTTCTTCCATTTGATGAGGTATTCAATAATTGCTTGGTTTTGTAGGTACTTGATTCATGTTTCAAGGATTGGTTTAGGTTCTAGTATGATTTTCCCCTCTTCATCAAGCTCTTTCAAGGCGGTATGGATTTGTATTTTGTCGCCAATTACCTTCTTTAAACAAGAAACATGGAAGATTGGATGTAAACATGAAGATTGAGGCAACTCCAATCTATAAGACATACTACCAAACCTTTGTAACACCTTATAGGGACTATAATACTTAGGTGAGAATTTTTTATCCTTCATTTGTTGCTTGAGGGACATCTATTTGTATGGTTGCAACCTCGGAAATACCCAATACTTGACTTCAAAGTGCCCTTCATTATGATGATTATCTACTTATTGTTTCATTCTATTATTTCTTATCATTGAAGTTTCCTTCAATTATTGGAAAACCTCCTTTTGGTGCTCGTTGTGATCCTCCATTGATTGAGCCTTGATTTTTTGTTTCAAGGGTGATGTGATGGATGAAGGATCATACCTATAGAGTGGCATAAATGGGAACATTTTGGATGACATACGAAAGGAAGTGTTATGCCACCATTCTGCCAAAGGTAACCATTTGACCATGTTATGAACATAAATATACATATAAAATAGATATTAATAACATAATAATTAATTAATAAATAATAATTATTAATCATGAAAGGCCATGTCTCAAAGGACATGACTATTGGTTAAGGGCACCCCTGCATGGGTATATAAATGAGCCCTCATTCTCAATTGTATCTCATCTTATCTATTCATATTTTATACATTATTCTTACATGGATTATTATGTTATATTCCAAGTATTTTGGATCATTCTTGTGTGAGCGAACTTTGTTCATCTCATTTGGTATCAGAGCTAAGTTCTGATCCGATCTTTGGCCACACTCAAGTATTTTCATAATTTTTTTGAATTCTTGGCCTTTGACCAAGGTTAGGCCATTGACCATACAAGCTTCCAGCCACACCAAAAAAAAAATCTTCAGATTTTCTCCAATTGTCTAGGTCTATGACCACAAAAAACCATTGGCCATTAAAATAAAATTCAAAATTTCATTTTAATTCATGAAAAGATCATTCTTCTACAAGATTGTTGTAGATGAAAAAACAAAAAATTAGCACAGAAAGAGAAGGAAAAAAAAACAGTTTCAAGAAATAATGTTCCGCTACCAAAACATATAAAAAATACATTAGTTATACAAGTGCCAAACCTTACCAACGTACATGCACAAATAGTTGTCTGTACAACAATTCATTAGTTGCAAGTCGTACCAGTTTGATTGAAGATTGCAATTCATTAAATTTGTTGTTTATGTATAGTTGTTGGTTATAATTGAGTGAATCGATACACTGTACAGATCCACACAAGTTTCCAGCCATACAACACATAAACGATTGGCCCATACAATATCAGTATAGTTGTGATTAACATCCGTACATCAACATATAATTAATTAAATTACACAGTAGTAGTTAATTAAACTAATGCTCGTACATCCACAACAACCACATTGTATTGTACGATTTTTATTGTGAGTCGTACAATCTATGGTCAGTATCAATTGTATAGGAGTAAGCTAACTACGCTACGTTTTGAAACCCGATGGGACGTCTCGGGCACGGGCACGGGCTCGATAGAGTAGAACGCCCAGCAGGTCGTTAAGATTTTCCAGTCATCGATTTTCCGTTTGCCTCTCTTCCGAACGCAGTCTCTGTTAGCAACGCCGTCTCCTTTTATCGATTGTTGAATTTCAAATTCAAATTTTAAACGCCCGCCTCCCCGTTTGGACCATATACGGATGCAATTATGGAGAAATATACGGGCGTCGACTCCGCCTTCGTCTCGAAGCCGGCCTGCCTGAACGCCTACGACATAATCTCCCTCTTGCCCAGCTTCAATCTCTCCGGGCTGTTCAAAGACGGTGTCTTGAAGCAGGAGGAATCGAGGTTCACGTCGACTCAGCCGGCGTCGAGCATAATGTCGAAGCTGGAGGAGATTGCAAGTCTGTTCGGGTTCAACTTTAAGAATTCGAAGGACTTCAAAATGAAGTTGCAGGGATCGGAGCAGGGGCGAAAGGGGAAAAACCAGAACCGCCATAGCAGTCCCGAAAACCGCGCACCGAAATCGCAGTAGTTCAAGGGAGTAGAAAATGGGGGAAATGGGTGTCGGAAATTCGAATACCGAACTCCAATAGCAGAATTTGGTTGGGCTCCTACGATACCTCGGAAAAGGCTGCCCGCGCCTACGACTTTGCTGCGTATTGTCTCAGAGGATCCAAGGCCAGGCTCAATTTTCCAGTCTACCCACCGGAAATTCCCGACGCTTCGTTTCTAACGCGGCCGCAAATTCAATCTGCTGCGGTTAAGTACGCTGCAGAAGAATTCCGGCCGCCTTCGGAAGTCGGCGTGGCCTCCTCATCGTCCCATTTGGAAGTCGAATGCGGCATGGACGGCCAACAGATTACGGTGGAGCAAGTCCTGCATCTCGAGTTTCAGTACCACTTGAACGTCTACACAGTGGCGAGTCTCTAAATGTAGAGGATATTCCTCTCTTAGATGTGTCAATGGAGAATTTCGGAGTGCTCTTCCAGCCATCGGAAACCAACGGACAGGGGGTTTCTGATTATTTCTAGACAGTGGCGAGTCTCTAAATGGAGAGGAGATTCCTCTTTTAGATATGTCAATGGAGGATTTCGGAGTTCTCTTCCAGCCGTCGGAAGACTGACGGACAGGGGGTTTCTAATAATTTTTTTTGGAGTAAGCTAACTACGCTACGTTTTGAAACCCGATGGGACGTCTCGGGCACGGGCACGGGCTCGATAGAGTAGAACGCCCAGCAGGTCGTCAAGATTTTCCGGTCATCGATTTTCCGATTGCCTCTCTTCCGAACGCAGT
>ML807915.1:160546-190044 GCA_009831015.1 Picea engelmannii
AGGGATGGTAAGAGGAGTTGTGATCTAGTTGAGTACCCACATAAGAAAACAATTTAGTTTAAAAATTATGGGTGAAAATCGGATCTTTATGGCTCACCATTAATCTTTAGGTTTCCATGTAGATTCTAAATAGTTTCCATGAATGTTGCGGCTACTATACTTTCCTTAAAAGGGTGTGAAAGTGCATAGAATTGGGCATACTTTGTGATTCTATCCACCACCACCGTGACGTAATTCTTCCCTTCTAAATTTGGTATACCTATGATAAAATACATTGAGACCTCCTCCCAAAGCTAACTCAGTATGGCTAATAGTACTAGAAGATATGAGGTCTTAAGTGATTCTACTTCGTTCTATTGAAAAACAAAAAATTCTACCAAAAAGTTCCAAACATTAGTTTTAAGACCTTCCCAAAAAAATTCCTTCTTCATCCTATAGTAAGTTTTCCAAAATTTTGAGTGCTCCCCTATACAAGAAGTATGTAGTTCCAAAAGGACCTTCTATTTGAGTTGGGAGTTCTTAGATATATATTGGTGATCCTTATACCAAAGCGCATCAATCTTCCACGTGATTTTATATGATGCAATGGGGTCCTTTTGTATTTGTTAAATAAGCTTCCATCCATTATAGTCCTACTACCATTTTATCCTTTCTTCTTCCACCCAATCAACTCGTAGAATAGAAAGATCACAAAGTAATKCCTTGGTGCCTTCTTCTTTCCTTGAAAGTGCATCCACCACCACATTTTGTTTCCCTTTTGCTAGATAATTTCAAAGTCATAACATARCATCTTTGTAACCCACTTTGTGTTTCTCTTCTTAAGATAGTTATTGTTCCAAGAATTACTTCAAACTATCGTTATTTGTTTTCACCTTAAATTGTTTTACTATTAGTTAAGGATGACATTATTTAACCACATGAAGTATGTCCRACATTTCCTTCTTATAAATGGGATTTATTAAATTATTTCCTTTATGTTGGTGGCTTGCAAAGGTAAGGGGCCTTCCTTATTGCATTGAAACTACACCAATGYCACTCCTTGAGACATCAAACTCCACTATAAAGGTTTTTGTTAAGTAAAGTGTGTCCAGGATAGGAGTTCTACACATCATCTCTTGAATTTTTCCAAAAGCTTGGGTTGTCTCCCGAGTCCAAGAAAATGCATCCTTCTTCAATAACATCGTTAGAGGTGGTGCTATTCAACCATAGTTCTTAACAAACTTGTGGTTTTGTTCCATCAATCCTAAGAATCCTCTAAGTTTCTTCAAGGTTTTGGGAATTGACCATTCCATCATAGCTTTAATTTTCTTGAGGTCCACTTTGACACCTTCATAATATATAATGTGTCCCAAACATTCCACTTCCATCGCCCTAAAGGAACACTCAGAAGACTTTGCATATAGTTGTTGCTCCTCTAGCAGTTTTAAGACCACATAAACATGTTGAATATGTTCTTCCCAAGATTTTTTGTAGATTAAAAATTCATCAAAAAATATTAATGCAAATTTTATAAGGATTTGAAAATGGAATTCATCTAGCTTTGAAATGTGGAAAGGGCATTAGTAAGGCCAAAAATCATCACCAAAAAATCATAATGACCTTCGTGTGTTCTAAAGGTTGTTTTGGGGATCTCTTCTTCCCTCATTATAATCAGATGATATCCTAAATGGAGATCCAACTTTGCAAAGTAAATTTCTCCCTATAGTTCATCTAACAATTCATCAATGATAGGAATATGAAACTTGCCTTTAATGGCGATCTTTTGAGATCTCTATAATCTAGACACATATGTCAAGAGCCATCCTTTTTGTAAACCGTCACCATTGGTGAAAATAAATCACTTTGGCTAGGTTAATTATGCTAGCCTCTAACATTTCTTCAACCATACACTTAATCTCACTCTTCTTTGCATAGGGGTATCTATAAGGTCTGATGTTAGGAGGAAGGCTCTCTGGAGTCAAGTAAATAACATGATAATTCTATCAAGGAGGTGGAAGACCTTTGCGCATCTCTGTAAATACCTTGGAATGACTGTCAACAACTCTTTGGAGATCGAGGGGAATGGAAGGTTTAGAAGTTTGAACATCTATTGAGCACAATTGTGAAATTACATTATTGTTTCCTCTTTTTAACAAACTTTCCATGATGTTAGAGCTTATTACTTTTGATGGTGTCCCTTGCATAGCTCTAAGTTCAATTCCCTTTCCTTCCAAAGAAATTCTCATGACTTTTTTTTAAAATGAAAAGCCACTATTCCATTTATTGTAACCATTGGACCCTTAAAACCACATTATCGCCACGCATTTGAATTGCAATCATTCATCTATCCAAGGTATAACCTTTCGTAGTGATTTTAATATTATAGCACTTCCCTTAACAATTTGTGGTACCTCCATTTGCGGTCATTACTTGAAACTTTGGTGATGGATATATAAAGCAATTGAGAAGTTTGTCTCATTTTCAATTAATGAAGTTATGGGTATTACTGGGAATAGTCGACATTATTACCTTTTTTTTTTATGTACCCTTCTATATTAAAAATATAAGGAGTGTCGATACCGGCCTGTTATCAACTGATCTAGCACTTGCACAAAGCCTTCACAAGATGCAAGACAAGTGTAACATATGGAAGTACTTTCCACTGTCACCTAAGAAATTACTTCCCTCGTTTTAGTGAAGGATTGAGATTCAAGACAAGGGAGGCTTCCTTAGAAACCTCAATGAGTCATGTAGCAAGAATAAATCAAGTCTACGGCCTCTTGTCTTGGTTACTCAATTACACCACTGGTTAGATTAAAGTTCAAGGTAAAGGCAAGGTGGTTAAGTAAAGAAATTCCAGACTTGTGTGTGAGGTATTCAAGACAATAAGTGATAGCTATCAAATCAAATGAATCAAGTAAATGCCCTGAAAGACTACCAAAAAATAAAAAATAGAAAGCTATGGTTGTCATAAAACTTGAAATAAAGGATGATTACTTCAACAAAAGGACAAGTTATGACAACAAAAAATATAACAGTCCTAAAACTAATAAGATTGCAATGAAAGAGAGTTGAAATGCAAGCTAACACTAACACATTAAGTAACCAATGCTTGTTGAAAATAAAATGGCATGAAACTATTTTAAAGTGTGCAAGACATCGATCCCTAGTTGGTTGAAAACTACAACAATGATGCAATAATTGATGTTAAGAATATTTCAAAGTAAATAATGCAACAAAACCTTATAAGTTAGGTTCGAGATGGCTAACAAATTAAAAGGAAAGGAAATAAATCGTAAGTCTACCACAAGACGTCAAAGGAGAGAGAGGATTAGGGTTTTGAAGTCATTTTGCAAGAGAATAGACTAGTGTCATCTAGCTTCATTGGGCATATGGAGTCAAAATGAAACTTATATGGAGAGAAAAGGCAAAGAAAGACTCAAAAATCAAACCCTAAGGTAGTCCACTACAAACCCAATGTATTGATTCTTTAGGAGAACAACTTAAGGTAGTCCATTGCAAACACTAAGAGGTCGTCCTATGTCTTCTAAGAACCTTTAGTAAGAGATCTAAATAGATTTCGGTCAAAACCCTAGAGTAGTCCACTACAAACCCTAGAATTTTAACCTAAAATAATAACCTTAGAGTAGTCCACTACAAACCCTAGACTTACCCTTATGTCCTTCAACAAGCTCAAAAAATGATAACAAGAGGAGGTAGTCCACTGCAAACTTCCCTAGGGTTTCAAAACAAGGGTTTATCCAAGAGAATACAAGGTAGCAAGCAATTATCACCACTTTCATAAAACAATTTACTTAATACACCAAGAATAAACCACCAAAGACTTGAAAAGAACACTTACTAGTCAAATCATTGAGCATGAAAGAAAACCTAACATGAAATCATTTATAATAAACTTGCAAAGCATCCACTAGATCATCTCCAAGAAAGTGTGTATAAGTTCTCCATGATAAATAAGAGATTAAACAAGTGCTAAAAGTGATTCTCCACAAGATGAGTATGAATTACAAATGAGGAAACCAACATCTATATATATGAGACAATCCTAGCACCTCATCTCTTTAAAATCCCCTAAAAACATAATAATCCATGATACAATGTGGATAGGTCTCAAGTCAACCCCAAAATATCCTCCAACATAAAGATAAAATGCAAATACATGAAAACGTCCCCTCAAAAGTCACATGTATGAGTGTAGAGGGAAAATGAAGGTGTTGTCATCTACTCTAGGGAAAACAATCTCCAAAGGTCACATCCATCCCCAAAAGGTGMAAAGCATCATGAAAGGTCACCTCCCCTCATCAATATGGTGACATCTCATCATCATCAAAGTGCCAACTCATCAACCATGTGCTAGGTCAGCTCAAGCAAAAGTCACATCTCACTCAAGCATGATGTCATCATCATGTGTGAAAMATCACAAGCTCCTAAGGTGACATCATGGTGTATAAGGTCTCCATAAACTCTCCAAATAGGTGCATCATCRTCATTAAGGGAAATGGGGTCAATCCAAACCCTAACATCCTCAAAGGGTGCAACATTCCGGTGTATGGGATCCCTACCTTCCGAGTGGCACATTAAGCTATATTTGCAATGTTTGAGCTCATCAATGCAATGTCTAAGGTCCAAGAGTTGTTGGAAGATGTCCAATGCATTCCAAGTCATCAACAAGTCCAATGCTCATCATCAGGGGCCTAATGTCATCCATACAGTGTACAACATCCTCGATATAAGCATCAAAACGTCCCTAAGATCACCATCTTCATGGGTGCATGATCAATAAGCAAGGCTCACCATAATCAAGAAGGACTAACCATTACAAGATACAAGAATCATTAAAATCATACAAAGTAAGCCACTATCTAATACAATAGCCACATAAGCAATTCACACTAGGTATCTTCTTCAAACTTCACACTATCTTAAGACTCTATGCAATTTTCCAAGTTTAGATATGGAAGGACCACCACAAGATCCTATTAGGTGTGTCAGTACCCAAGTATAGAAGTAGTTCCTGAGAAACCCTTCAAATTGTAAGTACAAGTGAATGAGATGGTATGGGGTTTACTTCATGGTCATAGTGTCATTGACATGTAAATCCATGTGTGGGTCCATATCCATAAGTACCTTTGTAGAGGGAGCACTTGGTGCTTGAGTTACTCTTTCCTCGACAATGTGTGTATTCCAAACCCCTTCTTTCCTTTTGATATTCATGTATTTCTTTGCAAGTCCCCTTTTCAGGTTCATGCATTTATTTTATTGGGATTAAATTAAGTTCTTTTAATTTTTTATGCATTATGTGCATTAGGTCTTGGGGTGATCGCCTCATAGTGAGGGGGTAGAGCTCAAGCTAACTTTCAGATTTTGATTTTGTCATTTTTCATCCCATTTTTTTGCATTTTGAATTTATGACATGCTCTCAACATTATTTCTTAATGATTGCATTAAAATCGAGCATTCTATCCCCTTCTTCTCGTAGGAGGATGAAGGCAAGGATTTTTTTGGTCTACATGTAACAACCATTTCCAAAACATGGGACAATGTAAGGAAAATAGATGGAATCTGTTAAATATGGGGGGGAGTGGTACATTACCCTCATTAAAGCCTCCTAGTAGTATCCATGTTCCCCAAGAGTGACAACACTGGACTAGGACACATATGATGGCCACCAAGGTGAAATAGGTAAAAAACATAACTCCCAAGTATCATGATTCATTATCTGAATTCAACCCATGATCCTCACCTAAATGCCCAATGCATTAAATGTAACACTTTATATGAAACAATGTGTGTCNTGGACTAGGACACATATGATGGCCACCAAGGTGAAATAGGTAAAAAACATAACTCCCAAGTATCATGATTCAATATCTGAATTCAACCCATGATCCTCACCTAAATGCCCAATGCATTAAATGTAACACTTTATATGAAACAATGTGTGTCAGGCCATCATCATTAGATAAACCATGTTGATCAAGTGAATGAGCTTAGAATGATTGGGGGGGGGGGATATGAAGGGATACTATATATGGAGAATGTGGATCATCATCATCAGGATCATTGTCTGCAAATGTGGATCCTGAGGCATGACCTTCTCTAGTTACTCCTGGGTAAGAGGGGGTAACATGTCCAAAAGATGGTAATATATGGTTGGAGTATTCTCTTCTATTTCTAGATCTTGAGAAGGTGCTAGTTATTTTTCTTCTTCCCCTTCACAATATATGTAGAATAATTTATTCTCATCACACGTATTTCCCTTACTATACTTACTATACTTGATATCACAATTGAAACATAGTCCCTTTTCTCTTTTTCCATCCAGTCATTGAGGTGTCAATCTTGTAGGTTGAGAGAGCTTAGGAGTGGGAACATTGAACTCTCTATAAGTGTTAGTGATGATACTTCTATCAACCATATTTTTATTTTCAAGTTTTCTTGCCACACATAAAGCATCCTCTGAGGATTTAGGTTCCAATAGACACACCTCATGTTGAATGTTCTCTTTTAAAATTTCCATAAAGATATCCAACAAATTATCCTTTGAAATTTTCTTCAATCTAAGACACAACTTTTTAAATTGTTGAATGTACTTTGTAATTGGACCTCTTTACCTGAGATTTATCAATTGGATAAATAATATGTTGCTCTTAATATCCCCATAATGTGATATCAATTCATCTATAAATATGGACCAAGAGAAAATAGAGTCCTTCTTGTGATCACGATGTTAGTCTTCCCAAAGAAAATGATTATGCTCTACACATAACAATGTAATAGTTACCTTGTATAAACTTGGAACTTGGTGTAGATAAAAGAATTGATCCATTTGGAATATCCATGTTATGGGATCATTATGATAAAACTTCCTCATATCACTTTTGGGAATGAAGTAGTTCCTTGGTCTCGAGTTGAATCCACAATGATGTGGATCTTGAAGTGATGAATGACCATGTGTCAAGGAGTCCTAGTCACATTTTTCAATTTTGTCCATATGTGATTAGAACTCAACCCTCTTGTTCTCTTTATCCTCTTTTTGAGTAGGTGAATTAAGGGTATGGAGAAAACTTAGCTCATTCAAAAGGTCCATCTTCATGTCTTTGAGATCATCTCTTTTAGGCCATTTTTTATATTTTCTTTGAGATCGTTTTTTTAAACCTTCAAATATTTTTTACTTACCATATCTATGATGCCAACCTTCCTTACCATTGCAACTTCCATGTTTTCCACTTTTTATTCCATCTTAGATATCTAAAATTCTACATCTTTATTCTCTTCTTTTGTTAATGATGATCCTTCATAATCCTTTTCAAGAGCTGTATTTGGCTTGTTACATCTAGATATGACGGGGATTAGGTTTTGGACACCATTCTTATAGCCAAAATTCAACCTATTATAACTTATCCATTTGTCCATCATGGCTTGATTGAGAGCATTAATGTCTTCAAAGATCCACAATTCTCTTCAACCAAATGATCAGAAACAATGAGGCTTGAGTTACTTGTTGGAGCTTGGCTCTTATTCAACTCTAAAGAAAGAGAGCCAAGCTCAAGCAAATAGCTTGAACCTTCACCCCTTCACCCTCAAGTCACCTGAGACTATTGATCCTTAGCTCAACCTTGAGATCATAGGGGAAATCCAAAAAGAAGGGCATGATTTCACCCTTGGCAATGTTGGATCAAAGTCTCAATAGAGACCGAATAATCCAACAGTTAGGGTAAACACATATGTACAAAGGAGGTAGGTATCCACCTTTGGATCTAAATGAGTCTCCATGATTCTTCCTCATAAATGTCTGCAAAGAATTGAAAATAACTCCAACTTTGAATAGTGTGTATAGAAAAGAGATGGAGAGCATTGTCTTTTATTTCTAAACATTTTGCAAACGCCAACTTTCATACCACATCTTTGCCAAGCATTTTGAAGCAACTCACAAGTAATTTCCAAGACCATGAAATATGTAAACAACTCCATGTTAATGAGATTTTGTTGAATCTCTATTTTACAACTCTTTGAGTATGTTCCCCCACATTTTGCATTCCATGTGTGGAACACAGAGTGAAAATCAAACATATGCATGAACATATTTTTAAGCTTCATCCACAACTTGCATTCTTCATCCTGCATGTGAGAATATGGAGTGCAGATTGCAAGTATTTACCATGATTCCTTGTATTCAAAATTGTATTTTGCATTCAACATTCCACATGTGGAGTGTTGAGTGTGAGTGATTTCCATTTTGTTCATATCCAAACTCATCTTTCCCAATCCACATCCTACATGTGAGAGTGTGAAATGTCAAGACTCTTGCCTCAATGAGTTCTTTGCTCCCATGTTCTGCATGATGTGAAATGTAGGGAGTTGTCACCTCTGAATTTTCTTGTCTTCAATTATGTCTTGGAGGTGTAGTTATCATGTTTCATTTAAGGATCATTGGCCCACATTCAAAAATGCCCTTCAAAGAATAATGAAAATCACTAGGGTGGTGAGACTTTAATGAAGAACATCATGCCACATGAATTTCATGGATAGACATGGGAAAACTTGATATCTTGTTATTAATTAAGATCATATAGCTTAGGGTTCTATATTTCATAAGTGAATGATCAAGTATGGATTCTAGAAAGAGTCATGAATTTTATTGTGGAGATACATTGAATAGTGTATCTCAATAGGACGAGGAATTTCATTGGTTTGTAGCCTATAAGTGGTATTCAAGGATGAAGGAGCACTCATAGGGGGGTTATGAAGTATGGACACTAGGTTTGGTCAAGGATGGTTGCATTCCTGAAGTATATGATTCCCAAGAAGTAATCCATTAGTTCTCTAAAAATTTTGATGCCAAGCATCACAAAGTTAAAGTGAACAAAGTTGACAAGTCACCTATATCTTTGGCACCTACCACATTTAGAAATACGCTAAGACTCCTTGCACCAATTTATATTTTCAAGGTTAAGGACATGGATGCATTCATGAATGAAAATTGTAAAAGGATTTCTATTATGAGGAAATGGTTGATGACCCAACCCATGAAATTGACATTACAGACTTAACAAGGTCATACTAGGAAGTTGAATGCCTTTTTGCTAGGATTGTTGTTAAGGAAAGCACATAGAAGGTTCTTAGGTATGTCTTATATGTTATGCACTATGTGGTAAATAAGGGCACAATATTTTATTGGGGAGAGGTAATATCAAATGATATTTCTCACACTACAAGGAGAACACCTTGTAGCAGAGGTTTTTACGGAACCTCCCCAAAAAAATTATCCTTTCTGTGTTTATAGTAGAGGTTGTTAGTGGAGGTGTGTGGCCGAAGGTTTTTTCAAAGATTTTTTTTACCAATGCTCCTGTAAGGAACATACACCCTAGTGCACATATAAAAATGACACCCTCGTGCTTAACTATTTAGAAGCATTGGCATACGTTATAATAAAAAAAACAAGCACCGAATAAAGCGCCCCAGTGTCATTGAACATTACGACCCGATGCGTATCTCTATTGTCGGGCGCACCGCAAAAGGGTTAATAAAAAAATTTACCAAACCAATTTTCATTATTACACTTCATCATGTGATTCCAAACTCTTAAGAAATCATTGATGCCCACTCTCCTTCCAAGGACGTCCAATTTGTGGTGCTCTACAACAAATTCGATAGCTCCACTGGTAGATTCCACAACTTTCAAAATTTTGGAAAAAAACCACGAATTTTCATTTCCTCTCAAAATTAGAACCATGCCTCCTCGGGACATAAGAGTCCAAATAAATTGTTTATGACCTTCCTATTTTCATTTTCATTCGATTGAAATTTGAATTTGGCTTGAAATTCAGTCATTTTTCATTTTTTTTCCAATTCTGCACAGTGCACCTGAACGCTTCAGCTCGCCCCAAAGCGGTGCATCTTGTGCACAAATTCATAGTAAGCACTCCCACCAGTGTGTAGATTATAAAAATAGACATCGGTGTTGTTCAAATAAAAGAACCATAGTTAATTTTAAAAGATAAACATAACAATGCTTCTTTTGTGACGCCCTGTTACCGGTGCATTACAAAAGACAACACACTACTAACCAACATGTCGGTGCTTTGGGATCACTAGAGAACCAGCGTATTCAATTTAACCAATAGCACCACTAGGTTTTCATTCCATAAAATTTAGTGTAGTGATGCGTTTGTGTTAACTAAATGCACCGGTGTTGTTAAAAGAACCGCACCGGGAAAAATAATGAATGACTTTGCATAGCAGGGAATCTCGTTAGATGTCTCGTTTTTGATGCTCTATACAACACAATGCATCGCTAAACAAAATCTTGGTGCTCCAATAACACGATAGCATCAGTGTGTTCATATTAACACATCGCCTCGCTTAGTTTGCAATAAAAAAATTTAACCTAACGGTGCCCCTAGGTCCAACAAACGTATCGATGATGTAAAGAGCACGACATCGAATATTTAACAATATAAAAACAAGTTGTGTCTTATGGGAAACGACGTTAAAATACGTGTTGATGCAACAATATACGCGGTCCATCGATGCGTAAACTCTAACAGTACGCATTGGTGTTGTTCGAAAAAATGCACCGTGATAAATTTTAAAAAATAAACATGGCAGTGTGTCTTTAGTGACACTCTGTCATTGATGCGTTATAGAAGACAATGCATTGCTAAACAACATGTGGGTGCTCTGGGAACAATGGAACAATGATTCTTTCTATTTTACAAAGTGCATTATTGAGCTTACAACCCATAAAATCTAGTGTAGCTGTGTGTCCATGTTAACAAAATGCATCGGTGTGGTTTAATGAATCACATCAAGAAAATATTGAACGACTTGGCATATTGGGGCATCTCGTTGGATGCCCCATTACCAGTGCTTTATACAACGCAACACACCGCTAAACAACATGACGATGCTCTAGGACCACAGGAGCGTGAATGCATTCAAGTGAACCAAGCACACCGCTAAGTTTCAAGAACATAATTTAGCATAGTGGTGCATCGTTATTAAGAAAATGCATTGGTGCCATTAAAGAAACCAAACCAAGAAAATATTTAATGACTTGGCATATTGGGGCATTTGTTTGGATGCCCTGTTGTCGGTGCTCTATACAACACAATGCACCGCTAAACAAATTGGTGGTTCTCCAATAATAGGGTAGCACTAATGCATTAGTATTAACACATAGAAACAATTAATTTGCAATAAAACAATTTAACCTAGTGATTCCCCTACATCCAAAAAATGCACTCATGTTGTAAAGAGCTCGACATTGGGACAAATATTTTACAATTTAGCAACACAATGCGTCTTACGAGATGCACCGTTAAAATATGTGTTGGTGTGACAATAAATGTGGAGCACCAATGTGTGATAGTAACAACACCACTTGGCGTTGTTGTTTATCTGATATAGAGCATTGGTAGTGGTGCATAGTGACTATTTTAGGTGCACTAGTTACTTTTCTACATTTTTTTGCAAACGTAAATTAATTTTAGTTTTTTGTTAAATACAAGTTATTTATATATATGTATGTGTTTTATAATTCCAATTCATTTTATCTATATATGTGCCTCAAATTATTTGCATGTGATTCAAAGATGATGACGACGAGAGGAGGAGCAACAAAAACAATGGGTCGAAATGTACAACTTGTGAGTGGGAGGCCTAGGAGAGGGAGAGGGAATTGTTCATTCACCTTATTACACCACAGACACATTCCATTTTGATGAATGTTGGAATCAGAGAACTAATAGTACTAGGTTGGCTCCTATTGCTATGGTGGCCACTAGATATTATATAAATTACCCACTAAAGGCACACCTTGATGTTCTACCCATAAACCTCGGTGGGCTTCCCATTGGGCCAACCCGGTCCCACAAGATAATAGTCTCTCCTCAAGTTTTGTGAGGAGGGTACATCCCTCAGGGGGGACTCTCCATTGTTATAGGAGTTGATCCATCTTTGGGATCATGGTCGACAAACATTAAAATTTGGTCCCAATCAATGGTATCATCCCACAGAGGAGGATGTTTATTTCATCACTAGGTTGTCTAGGAGGGGGGAGGTTTAGCCCAAGTTCCTTGACCTGGTGTTTCATAAGAGATCCAGTTGGCACATGTGCAAAGATATGTCAATCCGAACATTCTTTCTTCTTCGAGATTCTATATTCCTAGTGGTCATATGCATATGAGTTCATTTCATAGAGAGGAGGTCAGGTGCATGTGTTTTATTATCACAACATTTTCACACTTTACCTATGATGGGAAAAACATTAGTTTCCATTTGATTTATTATGTAGATAATTTAGTGCATAGGGCCCCATTGATTAGGTGGACGGATATTTTTTTGAGATGGTTTTTTTCTTTTGTGTTGGATCATTATCGTGTCGTTTTATATGAGAGGAGATTCTTCCAATTCACATCAGAGTTATTTACATTATTTTTTGAGAGGGTTCATGCCACTTGACCAGGAGCACCCCTCATGCCTCCTAGGCCTGTATTTGATGCACATATGCATATGTGGTGGTAGTTTTTTCCCAAGAGAGGCCTAGCGAAGTGGCCGTGTACTCCAATCAATAGGGAGGTATGTGATTTTTTGGATGGAGAGAGAAATCATGTCCTCAATGTTGTATAGTACCCGTACATGGGGATGGATTAGAGAGGATGTCCAAACATCATATTTACAACAATCGAGCCCCCATATAAGAGAGGTAATATTATCGTTATGTTTTGATAAATCTATTTGCATATTTGTATGTCTTATTTAATGCACATGTAATATATTGTAACATTTTGTTTCAATTATCTTATTATTATTATCTATTGTTTTGCATATATTGACACATATGTTGGGGATGAGCCTCCCCAACAAGATGAGGAGATGGATAAAAAAGAGGAGTATATTGTAGTACATAAACCTCGCATTCCATGCAGGACGAATCAGAGAGTCCAGATAGAGGTGGAAGCTCACCTATATGGTGTTATGGTTAGTCATGGAGTGGTACCCACATTGGTTCGAGACATATTATGGGTACTAGAGTTGTCTACAATATGAATGACTCTGCTTCATTACATGACATCACTAATGCATCATATTTTTAGTGTTTTCAACCTCATTGAAAGGTTGAGAGATCCTTCTCATGGTTCTCATGATTCTACTCAATCTGTCTCATCAAAAGATCGATCCACATCCTCTACTCCACCACATGGTCCTCCTCTTACTAATATTGCTTCTAATCCAAATGTTTATGCACCATCCTTTGATCCTCATGCTTCCCCTCCACATGTTTCTGCACCATACATGTTTGATCCTTCTCCTTCTTCTCCCCCTCCTCCTCCTCCCTCCCCTCCACATGTGTCTACGCCATCCACTGATACTTCCATGCCATCCCTTCAAATTTTTTCAACACCATCCACATCTGATCCTCTTCCTCCTCCCCCTCCACATGTGTCTGCACCATCCACCAATCCTCCAACTTCTCCTTCACATGCATCATCATCCTCAGATCCTCCTCCTCCTCCCCCTCCACATGTGTCTGCACCATCCACCAATCCTCCAACTTCTCCTCCACATGTATCACCATCCTCAGATCCTCCTCCTCCTCCTCCACTTGTGTCACCATCCATTGATCCTTGTCCTTCTCCTCCACATGTGTCATCATCCACTGATCCTCCTCCTCCTCCATATGTATTAGAATATTTTGATGCTTTGGACACTATGTTCACATCAGGTATTGTTGCACATGTTGATCTTGATGGAGACACATTTGATAGTGTGTTTTTGTCATTTCAATCTAGCATAGGTATTGATAGACCCTCTACCTTTGGTAGCAGAGACATCGATGCATTTGACTTTGGTGGTGGACCTAAGTAGTAGTGGTACTAATTGACATGTATATTGATTGTTTTATACTTGACTTGAGATGTATATATGACATGTTTATTGCAGATTTTGTTGAGATGTATGTTTGACATGTAAATTGATATTTGCAGATTTTATTGAGATGCATGTTTGACATGTAAATTGATATGTATATCGCTCATGTATATTATGTTTTTCATATAATGATGTGGTTGTTGTTGTTTGATTTATAAAATGTATTATGAGTACGCTAATGATTAACATTATTAATGGTTTCTCTCTTTTTAAATTAAATTTGAGAAGTATCCCTCATTTAACTTTACAGTTGCCATATAATGTTTAGGTTCATTTTTTTGAAATCATTTAACTTGGATTGTGATTACAAAATTTTTATAATCATTAATGTCATATAATGTTTAACTCTTCTTCAAGGTGAATTGTTTGGTGTCCAACAAGATGCAAGATATCTTGATTAAATGTGTTTAGAAATAAAAATACTTAATTATGATGAGTGAAATGATTGTGATTTGAATAATTATGTCGCTTTCATATATTGTAGTATTAACATTATAATATAATTATTGAGTAATAATAATGATAATGATGTAATAATAATGTTATTTTTATTATTCAAAGATTACAAAACAAAGTTATAATATAATTGTTTACTAAAATCACAATTAGTATATTTTAATTTTACTAAAGATTTTGTTAATTTATATTATCCAACTATTATAATATATGAAATTTATTTAATTAAATTTAAAATTTAAAATATGAAGAATAATAATAAATTTTGATCTATACACTTTTAATGAAATAGATTGACAAGTTTTTACTCTATTATTAACTTTATGAATCTTTTGTTTAAAAAGTATGTAAGTATTAGTTGAATCTTCTATTAAAAAGGTATGTTAAGTAATGTATTTAGTTGATTTTGCATTATAATGTATGTAAATATCGGATTTGGTTTATGAATGAAAAAATCAATTTGAATAATTATTCCTATGAAAAGTGAATTTTCACCTATTTTAATGATAGAGTTATAATAATTGTCCTTAAATTTATAATAGTTATTTTTAATATTTTTTGTTATTTAAAAATATAAATAAATCAAATGTATTTAATTAAATTTAAATTATTGAATATGAAAATGAATTCATTAATAATAATAAATTTCAATATTTGATTTCAATCTTTGGCTTCCATGGTAACGATTTATATCCAAGCTTTTATGAGAAAACTTTAGAGGCCAAACTTCATGATTTGTCTTGTTTTCTTCTAAAAATAATTTGTTAATTTCTAATTTTTTTTTAAATTATTCACCCAAATTATAATATGGGATAAAAAAAATTTACTCTATAAGTTATCAATATTTTCTAAAAAATATATACAAACACTTAGAACTTGGAATATTTTTACAAGAATATCACCAAACATTTTATAATTAGTATTTTAAGCATTAATAGAATTCACAAAGGTTTCTATACTTTTAGATAAGTATGGATCCTTAAAATTTTACTTAATTGTGACTAAGCTCTAGAAAAATACTATTTAAGAATTTCCATGTCCTTCCTATATTGACACTTATTCCAAGGAGAATGTAAAAAGAATGATTAATATAAGTTTATATGATTAGAAAACTAAGGGATGTAGTGTTACGAGGAAAATTACTCTATGGCATGGGGTAAACCACAATAGATGGAAATGACTGCAGAATTCAACTCTAATCTCAAGTATGTTATATAAAAAAACATGCTAACAAGACAAGATAAAGAGCCTACCTCGTTCAGACATTCGTTGAAGTCCACCGTTGAGCACTGACTCAAAGTTATATGCCCGCAACTTGTCCTCAACAACCAAGATATGAAAGCATATGGTGATAATATATAAAGTTAGCACATGTAATAGCATAATCCATCAATATTCCTAACAAATACGCCCATGGAATAACAATTCAAATATTTGCAAGAAATTAAYTAGACGAGAAAAGAGTATTTCTATTAAAATATGTTCAACAAAAGTGTATGAATGACAAACTTCTGTGTCGGCAYGTCTCAGAACCGA
Organism: Picea engelmannii; assembly: GCA_009831015.1. Lineage (NCBI taxonomy): Eukaryota > Viridiplantae > Streptophyta > Pinopsida > Pinales > Pinaceae > Picea > Picea engelmannii. The sequence goes on from ML807915.1 coordinate 176,474, forward strand.
GAAACTAAGTCCCTTCCAGCTGGGCCTCCACCACTTCAATCCTCCATGAAATGAAAACTCATATAAGAGAGACAATAAGGTTCTCCATCAAAGAGGGAAGAGCTTGGGGGATGAACAATATGTTCAGACTTAAAAGGACAAAGGGATTCAAACTCAATATGAAATGAATAATTTCTCGAGAGTAACTTTGCTCTCAAAGTTGAATTCTTCTCCTCTCTTCCACAGCTTAGATATGGCCCATTTATAGCCTTCAAATGGAACTGAAGGGCCGAGTCGGAACATTTCCAGTATATGAAAGGTCAAGGATCATGGATCTTATGACGTGACATGGAAACCCGACACCATTTTTTAATTTTGGGCACAAAACTCGATGTACGTGGTTTGTAATGGTGCAACCTGCGTATGCGCATGTTGTATACCTGTTAGGGCGCGTATATGTGGAAAAATGTTATTTTTAGCTCTAGGAATTGCAAAAATGGACTTCAAGTCTACATAGGGAAATATAAAAGGCCTTCTGAGCAAGTTGCATGGGGTGAGGCAAATCTTGCTATAACATGTAGTGGAATAGGTGAAGGACATGATAGTTGCACTAGTTAAGGTTGGGAATGTCATCAAAGTTGGTAATTCCAACACCACAAGTGTGATTCCAAAATTCATAGATTTTGAACAAAGTTATTTTGTTAGAATTGTCCTTAGAAGTTGCATCAAAGTAAGTATATATTTATTTGAATTTTGAATTTTTTCAAACAATAAAAAAATTGAGGTTTGATTTTTTAATATCTTCATTTTTTGTTAAATAAAATATTAGACTTTAGCAGTCAAATTGTTGCGCGGAGGAGCTCCCTTGTCCCACAAACAAGAGGGTCTCATAGACCAATTTGGTGTGTGGCTTGGTTGTGACCTTAAAATTAGATTATTATTATGAATATGTCACCAACTTTGTGATATCTAAATTAATTCCTAGTAATTCAAAGGTTAACATAAACATATGTTAAAACAATACAACATAAATTTGCTACAATAAACAATGAATATGGCAATAAAAATATATCAAAACCACATCTTATGCTTGTACTATTTAATGTATTTTTAATATGGTGGTTGTAAATGGTTGTTAACTTTTCATATCCAACAATAGAAAATGAAGAAAAATAAAACATAATTCACCATTATATATACCCATAATAAAATGATACATCCATAATATAAATGCCGAAATAAAACATTTACATATTAGTCTTCATTTCCATCACTCTGATTATCTTACTCGCTTGGTATTATAACAATGTTGTTCACAAAAATATGTTTAGATATCGTATCATGTCTCAGTATGAACCACCAATCCCCATCCAACACATCTCGGCAAAAAAACACTTGGTTTCAATGCTTTGGGAAAACATGATGCTCTTTAGTTTCAACCCACATTTTTTTAGAGTTAATACATATTAGCCCACTATCACAATCTTCCTTTAGATTTCTCCGGTCAAAGGTATCCCACCACTTGCAACAAAAAATAACACATTGAAAATATGAGAAGTCCACTTGCATGATCTCTTGTATCTTTCCAATGTAACCTAACTTCCCCTCTATTAGGTTTTGATCACGATGGTTATCTCATGACTAGATTGGTCGAACTTGACCTCCACTCTAGAATCTTCTGTGATGTGTCCATCATCGACATACTCAGTGTGAAAATGATGTCCATATGCCCACATAGATGGGAACAAATTCACCTATAAAAATGTGAACAAATGACAGTGTCATATGTCTAATAACCCGAGCATTAATAAAAACATAATACAAGTTACAATTCAAATGTGCGATAATAGAAATTGAATGTGGTACTTAGAGAGGTTATTATAGAGTTATTGCACTTGATCCTTATGTTTAGTGCATCGAGATCTTGATATCCACGTGGGTTAAGACTAGACACCACATATTTCTCTTATATATGATCACCCACCCAACTATTGGGACAAATTTTTGAGATATTTTATTTTAAATGATCAGGATAAAGCATGTTTCTACCATTCAACCATTTGAATGCTTTTCTGTCACTATCCCATTTCCTTATTTTCTCTTCATACAACATGACCCATGGTTGTGTTGCCTCCGCGTTGTAAAGAATGAATTTATTGATGCCATCAATTTCTAAATCCGTTGATTTATACAAGAATTCAAAATGAATAGTATGAGATCAAATATATATTATAATTTTAAAGAATGTATTGATTGATGGCATCGATTTCTAAATTCACTAAAGTATACAAGAATTCAAAACAAATAGCATGAGATCAAATATATATTATCAATTTCAATGTAAACAATCATTTTGTACTAAATTGACAAATTATAAGTGACTTACTCTTTATCAAGAACCTTTTTCCATTCATTTGGAGTAGCTCCCCTTTCCTTTTGTCCTCATCTTGTTGGTCATCCCAAACCACTAGCCCTGGTGTCTCATTAATTTGCTTGATGTACTCACTAACATAATAGAATGACTTGTATACTAGGTACCCCTCTGCCATAGAACCCTCTAGTTTTTCCCTTTGTCTAACAAACCCATTCATTTTTTGTGTGTACCTCTCTAAGAAGAACATCCAATGACATGAGAGCACCCTAGCTAATTCAACCTCATCAGGTAGGTGTATTAGAAGATGAACTTGCAAATCCATAAAACTCATGGGAAATTTCTTCTCAAACATACAAACAATATCATCTATCTCTTAACACCACCATGGAATTCTAGCCATATGAATCTCCTTTGATGTGATCCAACATACAAATACATATAATTTTGATATGGCACGTCGCAGGTCCTGAGTGAAGTCATGGTTCACACAAACACGCACGAGCAAAGTATAAGGGCACTACAAAATAGACACACACATCATTAATTTCTATAAAACTATGAGTTCATAGCATATTTTTATCGACATTATAGAAGAAGAATCATGTATTCAACATACATACCCTTAGAAGGTTCAAATGGTCATGTGATTTCAACCCTGACAAATTCCCTTCTACAATGAAGCAACATCATAAAGTCAACCCATATAAAAAGGTGCCTTCACACCCAATATAACATCCTTCACCATAGAAAGATCATCTTTCTTCAAAATCCATGGGACATCACCTTCTTTAAAAGACCAAGAGGGATCAACATCTCCTCTAGTTTCTTTTCTTGGCCAATCTCTCTTTTTAGTATTTGAAGCAATAAGATCTCTCCTAACAACCAATGTGGAACTTTTATTCGATGATATGCACCTATATAAAGAATATGGAACATTTTTTAATATATGCATGGGATCTAGTAAGTGGCCAATCTTAAGATGCTTCCAATATGAAAGCTTATAAAATACAAATTTCCTTTTCATCCAAATGGTCATTTTCTCAACATGGGTGTCAAAAAATTCAAGGTCATCAAACATAGGTTCCCCATGCGAATAAACCAATTCCGCCATTTCCTTCTCCGTCTCTGTGTCGTATTCTCTAATCCAATCTGTCAATGTCATTATTTCAGGTCTTTGGGTTCTCTCTGGTTTACCATTGAAAGCAAATGCAACTCTTCTATAAGGGTGGTCTTCTGGGAGGAAAACCCTCAAGCAGTCGTACATTGGTTTTCGTAGGTGGTTGGACCACCTAGCATTTATAGAAGGTTCAAAACATTTACATCCACGATACCCTTATGTTACAAGACCTATGATGTTTTTGTATACATAGCACATTAGTGTCAAAAATATAGTTGCACCAAATGAACTGTGCCAAATAACATTACAGATATAAACAAATCAATTAATATGATTACTAGAGTAAACTCCTAGTCTTGGATAATCATGTGTGGTGTACACACATATGCCATACAATGTAAAAGACCTCTCCATTGGGATGTATCTTGATATATCATATACATGTATCCCTTCCCATAATTGCTTAAATTCATCGATCAATCGTTGGAGGTAGACATCCATTCTCTTCACTTGTCTTCTACCTGGGACTATAAGAGCCAACATAAGATGTTCATTCTTCATGGACAACCATGGGAAGGGGGGGGGTTGGTATTTTTATTAATCATTACCACTGGCCAAACATAATAGTTGGTGTTTTGGAGGGAATACGAGTTAACTCCATCCATGGCTATGCTTAATCGTAGGCTATGTACTTCATCCTTGAATTTAACGGCCATGTACCTTTTATGTGCTTCATGGCTAATGAATATATTTGGATTTGTATAAATCCTGGCTCACTTCTATGTGAGGTATGCCACCCCTACAACATGGCTAATTGTTTGCAACAAAAGAGCATTTGAATTCTTGGAATTATAGGCATTTGCCTCAATTTCTTATGAGGAGGATCATGTGCCTTACCCTTTTTATTTGTTTATGGTACCTTTCATGGGCACATTTTGGACATATCTTTTTCCCTGCATATTTGTTTCTTTATAGAATACAATCATTCATACATGCATGGTATGATATGTACTCAACACCCAACATTTTCAGAATTTTCTTTGCCTCTGCGCAGGTATTGGGAAAGAAATTATCACTTGGAAGTACCTTGTCTTTGAGTATCTTGCAATTAGTGAGCAATAGAAATGTGCATTGTCATTAAGCATGAATAAAATAAACCATGTTCTTCCTTCATTGTGTGACAATATTCCTTAAAAAAATAGGGGTATTAATGGTTAGTTACTTCAAAAGTGTCGAGAAAAAAGAGTCTAACATACCATACATTTATTTCAAGTTGTAAAGTAACATTTTTTTCCCTAGATGGGTAAACCTTGATCCCTGTCGACCAAAGAGGTGGAAGCAAATTTCAAGCTTTCGAAGAAGGTATCTACAACATCAACATCATCCCCTAGTTCATTTTGTTGAAATACATGTAACAAAATTCCCTCCATGGCTTGGGAATCCTGTATGAAATAATCCATACCAACCTCTATATCATTTCCTTCATCCCCAACATGTGAAGGACTAGTGTTATTGTATAGGTTTTGAATTGGTGACTTAGTATGTAGTGGGAATTGAATAGGTGGTTGATTCAACCATTCTCGATATGCTTCCTCTTCGAGATGTGCTTGTTTAACAACAAGCTCATGACTTGATATCATAGTGGGGTGAAATGGTAGATGGTAGATAGGCCACTCATCATCAGAATCTTGATTGTAAAAATATTGAAAATTACATCAATAATATTAGTAACACAATGCATTTAATATGTTCAAAGATTATACCAAACATTTATTAGAAGCATGGAAATGTTTTTCCCAATAATAAATATGAAACCAACCACTTTATAAAACAAATGTTGAATTAATAAATACATTTACATTAGTTATTGAAAATCCAAAAAACACAATTACTCAATCATCTTTTTCTTACACCCTACGAGGTGTCTACATAAAAGAGATCCAATTCATGGTGTAATATCCTTTACCTAAGTTGGTTGCTAGAAGATGACATATTACGATTGGTAGGGTAAACCAACTGTTCATTTTCATCAAACATCTATTTGTGATATATTTCTCCTAATAAGAGCTTGCGGAATTTTGGCACTACTAGAATATCTTACTCATCTGAACTTGATCCTGCAAAATTCATTGAACAATTATTCAACTACACTTGGATACATAACATAAATTCAATGATATAATTGTAAATAAAATCTAGATGTATTGCAATCGGTGGGAGAGAACTTGAAGGACTTGCAACGATACGGAATGAGTTGGAATTTGAAGAATTGGCTAGATTTGATATTATAATTCATTTTTTCCTGCATTTGAGTCAAAATTGTCATCTCGGAAAGTATAGAACAATCTAACTTCAAACATAATTTCGAATAAATTTTACAAATTAACAGCGTGCTTAATCATATAAGGACGTCCCAATGCATTGTTATAAAACAAGCACATTGATGCTTTAAATTGCAAGAAGCACCGAAGATTGACCTTTGTTATTGCCTCCACAAAATTTAAATGTGAATGTTTTCATTTACAATTTGAAAATTAAATTGTTTGTCAGTACGTCAGTACTTACGCACTGCACTAGTGCAGTATGAACTATATAGCACACCAATTGAAACAATTTAAAAAAAATAGTGTGTGCTTACTATCAATGCGTTGAAATTTATTATGAAAAAATGAGTCAGTATGTTATACGTACACATCGCACCGGTGCACTACTAACTGTATAGCGCACCGAAAAAGTAAGTTACGAAAAAAAAAATGCACACGTTTATCATCAATGCACCAAAACATATAACAAAAAAATGAGTGGAAATTTCATTTTTTGTGTTTATAAATGAAAACCCTATTCATTCTTTCATTCTTTTGCAAAAATTTAGAGGGGAGATTTGTGCAAGAGAGATTTACCAACAAAGACTTCGGAGTGGGTGGATTTTTTTTAAAGAGACTAATTCGAAAGGGATTACTATAGGTCACATACAAATCTACAGAAGAGAAATTTCAGGTATATGACTTCATTCTATTAATCATCTTAATCTCTCCTCTATTTGATTCAAGCATTTTTCAGTGCATTTCCAAACAAAAAAAAGGGTTTCATAGTTACCTTTGATATTGGAAGTCCTAATTTCCTCACTATTTTTCTTGCTTTTTGTTTCTATATTTCACTAGGAAGTTTTTTTTTCAAGCAAACTTTTTTATAGGGTTTGTTTATTTATATATGGGGTGTTTCCTATCCATTACAATGGAACCACTCATTGCATTGTATCCCAAACCGACATGTTGTTGTAGTTTTTTTTTTCAAAAATGCCTTCGTGGTCAGCGGTGCACCACATACATAGGCAAAGCACTGGTGTGATGTACATAGGTAGAGCACCACTGTAAATTTTCATGTCAACAACACTGCTTAATTTAAATTAGAAATAATATTTTTAGAAAACCTTTTCGCAGTCAGTGTTGCACATTGTACATAGATAAGCACCGAGAGTGCATTTTCTTATAAAAGCACAGTTGAGTTTAAAATGGAAATAATATTCTTTTTTACATGGAAATCGTCATGTCTTAAATTTGTTCGCAAGTTGACGGTGATAAAATAGTACTTAGGAAGCAATTCTTTTATTGATGATGATGATGATTAACATCCACTAAGACCCCCCGGATGGGGTGCCAACTCGACATGAAGGATGCAACACAGAATAGGGCCACTTGGCCAGGCCACATGGCCACAGATGGTAGTTTCACGTCACGTCCACCCTCTCGCATTTGTTGGCTTGCAACTTCTCCACCGTCACCTTACCTCCCACATGTGCACCCTGCAGTTTACATGCTTCAACACCTTACCTCCCTTCTGCAAATCTTCATGGCACCGCACAATGAGACCTCTCGGTCACCTCCGAGCCAAAATGCAGTGTTCTCTCCCCCCTTGCTAAATTCGCTTGCTCTTTTCTTTCGAAGAAACCTACCCGGGGATCAATTCCTTCTCCACTATGATCTTTAGCTCTGGTGCATTTATTTTTTGGGCATTTTGGAGCTCTCTGGTGCTCACCCTCCCTCCTGGTGGCTTCTGGTGTGAACCTCCCCTCTCTTCATGCCACGGCCCAGAGGCAAATCGAGGCATGGTGCTATCTGGTACCAAGCCCGAGGTAGTGAGCCTCCTCCCTCTGTTCAGTCGCACAAATCCCAAAACCCCTCTCCAGCCACTTCCCCCCACTGCACTTTGGCCTCTCCCCCTCCTTTGGCTCCCATGGACGCCCAACCGTCTGAAGATGGTTTTCATCCTCCCCTCACCCGCTTAGTCACCCCTTCTCCATCTAAACCAGCCGTGGATCCAGTAACTGGCCTTTCCCCCCTTTCAAACCCCTATAGCTGTAGGATTGAATGGTTTGATCTCATGGGTAATTCAATTGGATATGCGCCACCTACCCCCTCGCCCCCTCGCCATCCCTTTCTTCCACCACCCCACCCTTGTCCCACCCCCAGATTTACGCCCTCCTCCCCTCGCCTGGACTCTTCTTCTTCCTCTCCACTCTCCCACCACATTTCTCTATTTATTATCAGGGACACAGAGTGATCTGAGCTCTTGACCACTCTGAACATCATAAAAAAGGAGCCGGAGGATGTAAAAATGGCCATGTGCGAAGTATAGTCAAGGGAAGATGAATGATGGCACAGGGTGGACAATGTAATGGCATTTCTGCAAGACCTACGAAGAGCTATGGCAGATCGAGAAAAAGAGAAAGCACAGGAAGCACAGGTCTACGTTAGGCCACATCTTGGTCTAGGTTACTAATGCACTCCCATGTTTTTTCTTTCTCTCTGTCAATACTTCGGCCCTGCGTGGCATAGTAGAATGTGTGCCTTCTTTCTTTTGACATGTGGCCCTGTGTGGCCATGAAGACAAATTTCATCTTATGAACTAGACATCAGGCAACGGTGGTTTCCCAACTGGGCACCATTACCCCTTTTTTATTTTGGACACCTGGAAAAAGTGGTTTCTCAACAGGGCACCAATGCCAGGTAGTCAGATAACTCTCAGACATCTATATTTTTTATCAGGATTTAATACACAACCTAAATTACAAAAAAAAACATCCACTAAGACCAAATTAGTCTATCAGACCTTAAGAGGTTAAGGGATTACTTGAAACTCTTTAGAATTTTGTTTTCATGCTCGAAAAGCATTAAGAGAAGCTTTCCAAGATCACCATAGTTTTGTTGAGTTAAAAGGTTAGGAAGGTTGGTAATGTGACAAATATTTTGAAATTGAGATCTAACCTGGTTATAGGTTGGACATTCTAAGAGAAAGTACTTTTCATCTTCAATCTTCTTAGTGTCACAAAGGTGACACACTCTTCCATCCCATGGTGTTTTAGGAATTGATCAACGCTCAGTTTTAGTATGGAGCTTGTGATAATTTGTTCTTATATTAGCAATGCTTATTTTTTTCTTTACACTTGTCAAAATAGAGAGATAATTTTGATCTTATATATTAGGGTTGATTACATCCTTATAATACCTTAATTTTATTTTTTCCTCCAACTCTTTGTCACACCACATTTTCTCCTTAAATTTTGTTTTAATGATATTTTTAATAGTATCCTTATTGTGAAAAATGGTCTCTTTCATGATTCCCCAATGGCTTAGCCAAGCCTGGGCATATTTATGCCATACTTACATGAGTCGAAGGTGGTTACGACTCAATTTTGAAGCAATTTTAGGAAGCCTCTTTTCTTCCATGTTGTTTAACTTGTTCTTTTACATTAGGTATCTAGTCATAGTTGTGCTCTCAATGGGGGAAAGGCTTGCCTCTAATAAGAGGATGGGATATGGTGTATTTCCTTTAATTTTGAGATTATATGTTATAAAATTCTTTGGGATTTTCTCTATCTTTCTCTAGGATTAATGAGAGATATTGCATCCCCAAACTTCGCATTCATATAGAATCATAGGTGTAACAAGAGTCTCAAAGAGGATTTTATTCTTATCCCATATCCAAAGATTGACTAATTGACAATTGTTTTCAAGATCATAATAAGATTTTCATCCCCCAATAATCATTTTCTCAATGCTATAATTCCAGTTGATCTTGTGGTGAATTTTGATTCCAAGATATTTGTATGAAGTCACTTCCTCCAAGTTGTTGTTGTCATATACGAAGGTATCATAAGTGATCTTATTGGATTAATGATCGTGACCTTAGTCTTGTTAGTATTAACAATCATACCCGTATTAGAGCAAAAATCCTTGAGGATTCTCAGTTGTTTTCCAAGATAGTGGGGAATCCTCACCATAAGAAAAATATCATCAGCATAAAGAAGAATATTGATGACTATACAAGTGAGAGTAGGACCGACACAACCTTCTTCTTCCAATCAATCTTCTAACTTGTCAATGCATATGTCAAAAAGGGTAGGGGACAAAGGAAAACCTTGCTTGACTCCAATATTGCATTTAATCTATTTCTACCAATCCTTAGTGTTCTTAAACCTATAAATAACATTCTCATGCAACCTTATTTGAGTAGCCCTCAAATCGAAAGTCACTTTTATCGCTTCCAACCTGTCCCCAAGGTTTTTCCTGGGAACCATATCAAATGAATTTCTAAAGTCAACAAAACAACAAAAAAGATTGGTTTTAGTATTGTGAAACTCCTCTGTAATGATCCTAAAGGTAACAAGATAGTTCACAATTGAATGATATCTCCTAAACCCGTCCTGGATTTTAGCTCTTTTATCGTGACTTTCTAGCCAAAGGTTAACCTTCTTTTCCAAAATATTTCCATAAAGCTTGGCAAAAATCGGGTTAATCATAATGGTACTATAATTAGAGGGAATGTTTCTATCCCCATTTTTAAAGATAGGAACAATGAGTATTTGCATCTAGGGTTTAGGGAAGCCATGCGTGACTGTTAAATTGAAGAGTTTGTGTATGTAAGGGATGAGGATAGTCCCTTCGATTTTAACAATTTTAGCTTGGTAGCCTTCAATGTCCTTAGCTTTCCCATTTGCAAGTTGCTTAACCCTGAACTTTATGTCATTCAAAGAAAAAGCTTAATCGTTTGTAGGGACAATAGGAATGGTGTCCATGGCATTAGGGAACTCGTAAAGAATTTTGAGATAGGAATTCTAGTCCCTTAAGGTAATCATATTATTTTCTTTAGTATTGTGGATTAGAATTTTCCTCCAGAACTTCTTAGGATCTAGCTTAGATAATTGTGAAATCTTCTCTTGTCTTTTATTGATATAGTACCTTTTTTTCCTTTTAATTAGAGATGTGTACGTATTGATCTTATGATGTTTTAAGGACTCATTAGAAGCATCCCTAATGGATTTCCTAGCAATATTACATTATTTATCATACCAAGGGTTGGTTTTTCTATTATTCTTTTTACAGGACACCTCAAAAGAGAAATTGTTAGTAGAAGTGGAAAGGGTAGTTGTAAAATTATGATAGAGGTCTTTAATGTTGTCCTTATGAGTTAGGAGATGTAACTTACTATTTAAATACTTTAATAAAAGGTCAAATTTACTTTTTCCAAAGAGAAGTTGTCTTTGATTATTAGAATGTTTTTCAATGGCACTCCTATGCAAGGAAAAGTTTAGAGTTAGGGTTAAAGGTCTATGATCATAGTCGAGTTCATGGTCATTTAAAAGGTAAAAAGTTATTATTTTGTTGGAAATGGGGATATTATATATCACATAATCTATGACACCACTACATATTGCATGAATACAATTCATTTGGTTAGATTTTGTCCACTTTATTACTCCATTGCAAATTATTAGGTCTTGAGAGCTACAGAGCTTGACTAGATCAGTACCAAATAAATTCTCAGTTGGGTCTTCAGATCTTCTTTTGTAGTTATTAGCTAAAACAATGTCCTCATCTAGCCATAAAGGATTAGGGTTGGAACCATTGCTTAAAAGAGTAGCTTGGTTAGTTGCAATCCTAACATTAAAGTAACCTAGCGAGAGGATATTACCTTCATTTTTTAAACTATAAATATCTTTTTCTAAATTATGATAGGGACAATTTCTATTGAGATTGATTTTCTTATAAAAAGTAAAATTAATAGGGGAAAAATAGAAAATTTATATATACATCTTCTTAGCATTGATGTTTAAAATTTCTATCCAAATGTATTGATTAAGAGGGTCGATCTTATGAAGTTAATTGTGAGGATAAATTTTCTTTATAATATAAAAAGATATGCCCCCTATCCCTCTTCGATAGGAATTTGTGTTCCATGTCGACCATAAGACAAATCCTTCTATGTTAGGGACTTTAGACTCTTCATGCTCCCAAGTTTCAACTACACAAATAATATCAATATCACTCAGGATCCAACTTATCATAGGACCTTTGCACCATGGAAAGCCACAACAGTTCCAAAAAAGGATCATGAGTGTCCCAAATTCCTATTTATTATTATACTTCTGGTCTCTATCCGTAACAATAGCTTTTCAATTTCTAATTATTGCCCATTTTCCTTATTTCTTGGCTTCTTTTACCTTTTGAACTTCCTTCCTTAATTCAACTTGTTCTTCGGTAATGAGGTCTTCATTTATAAATATTCCTAACCCTTTTAAGCTTGGAGATTTATTGAGTATGTTATATTTATGGTCATTAAAATTTACTTTGACATGGATCAACCTATCTTTGTGATCAATTATTTTTCCTAGCCTCTTTGCTTCTATGAGGTAAGTTGTTTCAATTTGTAAAACATTTTCGATTTCACGATGACATTGTTATCATATACTAGTGCATATAGATGTGGTTGATGCATCAGTGTGTATACATAAGGTTGATGCACTGGTGTGTACAAAGTTTTTTTTTTTACGAAAACGGTTATAGTTTATATTAGAGGGGTGGCAAAGCCACAGATTCAATTACAAATTGGCCCTGAGATTCTTCGGGCCTACAGATCAAAATACAAAATGTCCTCGAATTTCTTCGAGCCTTTCTTTCAGATCCATTCTACTTCTAAAACTGTAGACTTGTGAGCTGACCTAGTTCCTGTACGTATTCTAAATTTAATTGCCAAATCTCCAATCACTGTTTCAGCATAAGTCTCAACATTGTTTCAACATATGACTTAGCCCTGTTTCGGCAGTTGTTATAGCGGTGTTTCAGCATATGGTCCAGCACTGTTTCAGCATATGTTCCAGCATTGAGATTCAGCATGTGATGCACACTGTTTCAGCATAAGATCCAACGTTGTTTCAGCATAATTTCCTGCACCGTGTTTCAGCATCTGTTCCAGCACTATGTTTCAACATATGTAACAACATTGTGTTTCAGCATATGTAACAGCACTGTGTTTCAGCTGTTACAACACTGTGTTTCAGCATAAGTTCCAGCTCTGTTTCAGCACTGTGTTTCAGCATCTATGTTCCAGCATCTGTGTTTCAGCAGCTGTGTTCCAGCTCTGTTTCAGCACTGTGTTCCAGCTCTGTTACAACACTGTGTTTCAGCATCTGTTCCAGCTCTGTTTCAGCACTGTGTTCCAGCATCTGTGTTCCAGCATCTGTGTTCCAGCATCTGTGTTCCAGCATTTGTGTTTTAGCATCTGTGTTCCAGCTCTGTTACAACACTGTGTTTCAGCATTTGTTCCAGCACTGAGTTTCGGCAACTGTTCCAGTACTGTGTTTCAGCATCTGTTCCAGCACTGTGTTTCAGCGTGAGTTACAGCCCTGTGTTTCAGCTTGATACAACACTGTTTCAACATACGTTAATTCTCTCCTGCACTTTGGATTCCTTTCTAGCAAATTTCAGACATTTGCAGTTTCTGACAGGAGCTCTCCGGACGAGTCCTTCTCCCCAAACTCTAAGGGATTGCTTCATGATCTAGCATTTGGGAGAGTGCAAAAGGGCGGTGTGGGTTCATGGGATCTCCACATTATTCATGATTCCATTTACTGACAGCACCCCAGCCTCCAATAACACGCCTTTGTTGGCTTCCTTATCATCCATTCGATTGAGGTCCCTTAACATGTGAAAGAATTGATAGGAGTTCAAATTCCCTAAGAGGAGGCGAATTTTATCGAGGAGATTGTTGAGCTTAGTGCTTTGAGTTGTGGAGTGTTTGATCATGGCCTGTATTATTATTCTG
>ML807915.1:256113-267858 GCA_009831015.1 Picea engelmannii
ATTATTACCTTCCTCAAACATAGATCTAACCTCATAATAGATCACATGGTTTCTTGTTGATTTGGGTACGCTAGCAGGTGTATGTTTATGTTATGCAAGCATAATTTGGCTTGTTAAACAAGCTTCTTGTTTTCTTCATAAAAATATTCCAAATCCACCCTACTAAATCACTCATTCAATGCCTACTTCATCAATTCCCACTTGTGTATCATGGACAATACTTTCAAGTATGTTCCCTCTCATTCAGTTGTTTGGTGTTTTCATTAATTAAAACACAATTACATGCTTCATAACATAATCATATGAAGCCTTAGCATAATTACAGTCTTGGGGGAAAATAGGGTGTTACAGAGGACCATGTGCCTTACCCTTTTTATTTATTTATGGTACCTGTCATGTCCATATTCATTTTTGTATAGAATAGAATCATTCAGACATGTGGGGTATGATATGTAATCAATGCCCAACATTTTCATCATTTTCTTTTCCTCTAGCAACAATCAGGCAAGACATTATCACTCAAAAGTACCTTATCTTTGAGTAAACTGCAATTAGTGGGAAATAGAAATGTAGTTTTCCATTAATCATGGATAAAATTGACTCTTTTCATCCTTCATTGTGTCACAAGATTCCTTAAAAAATTAGGGGAATTAATGGTTACTTACCTCAAAAGTGTCAAGAAAAATGCATTTGACATTCCATACATTGCTTTCAAGTTGTATAGTAACATTGTTGTCCCTGGTTGGCTAGACCTTGACCTTTATACTCCACCAAAAAGAGGCACAGTGGAAGCATATTTTAGGCTTTCGAAGAAGGTATCTATGACATCAATGCCATCCCCTAGTTCATTTTCTTGGAATGCATCTAACAACATTCCCTCCATGGCTTGGGTATCCTGCAACAAATCATCCATACCAACCTCTATATCATTTATTTCATCCTAAACATTGTTATAGCCCTAAAATTCCCAACTCATGCATACATGGCATTGGCCCTCTTACTTGCTTAATTTTCCAATTCGCTGAGGAGCACCACTACTACCCGCATACATATGTGTGTTTCATGATAGATAGCCCATGTACATATGCTTGTTTCACAATACGCATCCCGCGTATACCTCCAAAAGTTGCAAAAATTAAAAAGTTGTACAGAATTCGGTGGAATTCACTTGCTATTGGAGGTTTCCCAACCAATTCACCTGCTATGGCCCATCCCCAAACCGAATAACCATCCTTTCATCATATAAAAGGAGGTGTTGGGGTATCATTTTAGAACCAATCATAAGAACAATGAAACTCTTCCCAATTTCACTTCCCTTCCTTGCCCAAGCATTTGCTACCTTTTGTGAGTTACTACCTCAACACTCCCTTTTCAACCCCTTTTCTTCCATTCAATCCAATCCCTTTCCATGAGGTGATTAGTATATTGTGAGAAGAGGCTTATTGAAGGTGCACTTGGAGCATTGTAAAGAGGATCCCGGACCAGGTTCGTGGAACTGTGGTCGACAATGATTGTAAGTTTCAATCTTTGTTTGATGAATAAAAGAATCTCTTTTCCCTGTCCCAAATGATGATGTTTTGTGTCTTTTCTTGGATTTATACATAACATTTGATATTTAACCCTAATTTATGAATAGAAGTAGCATGCTTATAGACCTATTTTCCTACTCTTGGATGCAGGTCAGGTTTGGGAGGAGACTTGTAGTCTTTGGAGCTACAGAGCTTGAGGAGATCATCACCAGACGTTGGATAAAAGGTACGGTTACCGATCTTCTCTTCTACTGCTTTATGTTCATTTATTTTGGTATGTTTGGGGTAGTGCAGAAACTAGGTTGACTTTTAGATGGTCATTTTCTTTGTCTATATCCTAAACACTAGTATAGTTATAGGGGGATTTTCCCGCTAGCAGAATTGGCAACCATACTGGGATTTTCCCGCTCGCAGAATTTGTTTTGATTGTGAATTGAGATAGTCCTTGTCCTATCAATCCTTTGGCTATGCAAGGAGTTTATGTCGAGGGTAACATGGAAATTATTTCTACAATGATTCCAATCGATATCTCTAGAACCCCTGGCGTCGTAGAGAATGTTTTCATCGGAGTGGATTGTTCCCCTGAAGAGATTCGAACTTACACAGAGTTATGCAAAGAGTTCTGCGATATTTTTTCCTAGTATTACAAGGAGATGCTAGGAATTGACCCTCGAATTGTCGAGCATGAAATTACAACTTACCCTGATGCCAAACCGGTCTGACAGAAGCTTCGTCCAGTCAATCCTCGAAAAGCGGCAACAATCAAGGAAAAAGTAGAAAAATTGCTCAAAGTTGGTTTTATCTACCCTGTACAATTGATGAAATGGGTTTCAAATCCAGTTCCGGTCAATAAGAAACAAGGCACGATTCACGTTTGTATGGACTTCTATGATTTGAATAAGGATTTCCCGAAAGACAATTTTCCCACCTCGTTTATTGATCAAATTGTCGATGAATGTGCAGGCTGTGAAGTTTTTTCGTTCATGGACTATTTTTCAAGATACAATATGATTCAAATCAATCCTGAGGACCAACATAAAATGACTTTTATTTGTCCTTGGGGTACCTACACATATCGTAAGATGCATTTTGGCCTCAATAATGTTGGAGCCACCTTTCAGTGGGCGATGTCATTTTGTTTTCACGACCTCAAACACATATTTGAGGTGTACCTTGATGATCTAGCATCACATTCTCACAAGATATCTGATCATATCGCCAATCTTCAACTAATCTTTGAATGATGTTGCTACTATCAGATCCGCTTGAATCCTAACAAGTGCAACTTCTGCGTGACGTTAGGTCATCTTTTAGGTTTTATTGTATCGACAATACGGATCATGGTCGATCCTCTCAAGGTTGAGGCAATAGTTCAATTGCCTCCCCTGTGCATGATACCCCAGCTTCAAAGCTTACAGGGGAAAGCGAATTTTCTTCGACATTTTGTCGCTAATTACGTTGAGATCACTAAAGGGTTTATGCGTCTTTTGAAAAAATGGGTACCATTCTGTTGGGATGAAGCTTCTCAACGCTCCTTTGAAGCACTGAAACGTGCCCTGACATCTACCCCTCTGCTCCGGCCTCTGGATTATAACAGATATTTCTTGTTGTATTTGGTTGTTGCGGATTTGACCATTGGCATGGTCTTGGTTCAAGAAGATGATATTCTTGAAGAGCACTTTATATATTACCTTATCCAAGGCCTAGTTGGATCGGAACTCAACTACTCTCACATTTAGAAACTTTCTTTGGCGGTTGTCCATGATGTCCAACGGTTCTGTCATTACATTTTTCTTCGCAAGACCACTATCATTGTCATCCATCACTACCTTTCCAATATGTGTTAACACGAAAGGTCATTAGCAGAAAGATTAGTATATGAATAGTCATCTTACAAGAGTTTGACTTGGATTTTGTTTCTGCGAAATCCAAAAATTCATTGGTCTTTGTCGAACTCATATCGGAACTTTCGGTCGAGTCTAGTGATATCATGCCCGAAGAATCACCTATTAATGGAGATCATTTTCTAATTGCATCTTTGGACCCCTGGTATGGATATATACTTGTGTATCTACAGAGTTTGAAGTGCCTCGCTTCTGCTTATCACGATGAGCATCAACAAATTCGACATTAGGTGCAAAAATATCTCATACTCGATGACACTTTGTATCATCGAGAAGTAGATTGCACTCTTCGTCGATGTCTTACCCACGAAGAATCAGAGCTCGTTTTGAATGACTGTCACACTGGAGCATGTGGTGGTCATTTTTCTGGGTTGGCAACAACCCAAAAGATTCTACGTGCAGGTTATTTCTGGCCCTCTTTAATCAAGGATTGTGTAGAGGCAGTCAAGAAGTGCCACCTGTGCCAGATCTTCTGTCGGAAGATCCGGGCGCATCCTACTTCTATGTTTCTAGTCATTGTTGTTGGTCCTTTCACCAAGTGGGGGATTGATTTTACTACATGTCACTCAAATTCAACCAGGGGGCACCATTACATCTTCGTAATAGTACACTACTTCACGAAGTGGATCAAAGCTATGCCAACGTTTAGCAATGATGGAGAAACAACGACTCTTTTCATCTTTGATCAGATAGTAGAAAGGTTCAATATCCTGAAGTAGATTGTCACTGACCATGGAAGTCACTTCCAAAACAAAATGATGATTGAATTAACATCAAAGCTCGAGATCAAATAGGAACATTCGTAACCCTACTACCTGCAAGTGAATGGTCAGGTTAAAGCTGTGAATAAGTCTCTCAAGACTATTCTTTAGCGGACGATCAACTCTGCCAAGTCGAATTGGCATTTGATGTTATATTCAACTTGTGGGCCTATCAAACGTCTATAAACACTAGCACCAGTTTTTCACCTTTTCAACTCATATATTGGCTGGAAGCAATCTTACCTATTGAGTGTCAGATTCCTTCTTTAAAGTTGGCAGTGGAATTACTACCACACACTTCACTGCTTGAGGAACGCCTTAAATATATCGACCACCTCGATGAGAAACTTCGTGATGCAACCTTATCCAATGAGGCTCATAAGCAACGAGTCAAGTGTCAGTACGATCGGTCTGTTTTCCTCAGATTTTCTCTGAAGGTGATCTTGTCCTAGTCTATGATCAAGACAAATTTCCCCTGAGGGCAGGCAAGTTCAAACCCATGTGGTTCAGACCGTTCATTGTGAAAGAGGTCTTAGATAAGGGCGCTTACCGCCTGGTTGATTTTGATGGAAATGCCTTTCCAGAGCCTAGAAATGGGCTCTACCTTAAGAAGTACTACTCTTAGGTTGGTCACCTGGGTGACTTCTTGTATATATGTATAGTCTCTTGTACATTTTTGTCTTTTTTGTTTTGTGGACATGTAGTTATTTATGTATTATTTTTCACTGTGGCAAATGTCAAGTGAATTGGAGGTTTATTTTGGGTTCGCGGACAGTGCTAGACACACACTCGGAGGCTTGCTTCCGTAGCTTGGGTGATTTTCACACCTAGAGACCAATTGTTATCTTCCAGAGGTATTTTTCTAGGCAACGCTACAAACAATGTTGTCAAGTACAGTGTAGTGATAGAATTGCTTCATGCCGCTTTATCACATGGAATTTCTCTCCTCCGAGTCTACCTAGATGCTCAGTTGGTTGTGTCCCAGTTAAATGGGGTTTACCATGTTTATGATCCCACTCTGCACAGACGATTCCTTAAGGTACGTCTCTTAGAATGATCTTTCGATTACATTATGTATATCCATGTTCCTAGGAGATTTAATCAGCTAACAAATACTCTAGCTAATCAAGTTTTAGATTGGCATGTTTCTCACATATAAAAATAAAATCACACACATACACATGTAAATACATTTGTAAAAATGTCATCCATAAGACAAGAAATGTATATGTGTGTGTGTGTGTGTGTGTGTGTGTGTGTGTGTGTGTCCAAAAAATAGTGTTATGACTACATAGGTGGGCATGAAAGCCTCAAAATTCATTAGTCTACACCTCTAGGCTTGTGCCCTCAAAAAATACATATAGTACAAAAATTTCCCTCGCACATCAATGATCCAGTACTATCTAAGGACGAGGCCTATTGGCCCTGCTATAATGTACAACAACATTCAAAATACACCGAAACACTTCGAACAGAGTCTGAGGCACCCCTACTACATGTGGCTACATAGCAGGGGGGAGATCCTCAATCTCAGCCATAGGAACAGCACGAGTGAGCGTAGTGACGTTGCGCTCCACTCATCGCAAGACTCTGTTAGTCTCTCTAGCTGGTGGTCCTCCTGCAGTTGTTGGTCCTCCTGTCGTTGTTGGTCCTGCCTCAGGTTGAGGACGACACCGATCCCTGGCGAAGTCTGCTGGTCGAACAAGCCCAACATATGTACATAACTGATTCATAAGTCAGTACTCTATACACACATAAAAAGGATATATATTAAAATTAAAAATTAAATAAACTTTAAAATATATGTTACTTATCTCTCCACGCTCCTCGTCGGGAGGCACAGGGATGTCTAGGTCTCTAGTGAAGTTGATCCCTACATAAGGGTAATCCTTGATCATCGGGATCTGACGTGCCCACCAGTCAAAAAAATTGTCATCAAAGGCTTCTATAGTGCTCCCTACACCCTGTCTAGGAAGAAAAGATGTCCATCTTCTCACTGCTGGGAAGGAGGCTACATGCCCCCGTACTGTCTCTCTGGGACTAAGACTGGGCACCCTCTCAAAGAAGAAAGAGCAAAATATAGTACCAAACCAAAAGTTCTTATTGTTACGCCACCGATGCTCTGTAAGTTTTCTCTTCATGCATACAAGCATGGTAGTACTCCAGTAAAAAATGGTGGCCTCCAAGCACTAAATGGCATAATGCATATGTTCCCAAGAGGCCTGATGAAGTGTTGCAGATCCAACAATCTTCCCGATCAAAAGTAATATCATGCGTAAAGAGAGGCTGGTGATCTTGTGGACTGGCACCTGAGAACCTACCTTCTCAATGTCGGCCTCACAATACAGTCGGATGTAGTCCTCGATGTTGAAAGGCCCTAGTGGATAAATCCTTAAGTTAATTGGTTCCCCTCTTCTTGAGAGGCCATTCAGAACGTAGTTATCCTCTATGGTCAGGTTCAGTGATTGACCCTCTAGCATGAATGCCTCAGCATTAGGATGCCAATACTCCATAAGAGCATTGAGTAGCCTCGGTTGTGCCCTCATAAATGGACACTGGAAAAAATTTCATAACCCACATTGTTTCAGTACAGCGATGGCCACAGGGTCTTCCTCGACCAAGACGTCGATCTCCTCATGCTCTCTCTCTCTCCAGTGAACATACATCCTGTTACATGGAAAAAATAGAGAGGAGTTAGTTTTTATCGGACATATCTGTAAGTGTGGACACAAACATATCTCCCTAGTTTCACCCCGAAACTAGAACAAAACAAGACAGAATATAAAACTTTCCCTAAGTTTTAATTATCAAGCATACTAACTAACAAGAGATAAATGACATACCTTTTAAATGTTTTTTTTCCTCACTAGTGCCATCCTCGCTCTGTTCCAAGGCTTATGGGATGTTGAACCTGTAAAAAATACACAAGCCAACGAAGTGAAAGCAACAACGTATACTCAATAAAACCTATGTATGTGATCAAGGAGTCATACAATAAAATAAGACCAATTTTATGGGAAATAAATATATCACTGTATTAAAAATATGAAAAGGAGAATACAACCAATGCCTTGACGTTGTAAGGTCCCTTCCAACAGTTCCTTTATTCCCACACACTTCTGATCCAAGTATTATGCGACTGTAAGTTTGAGGTACTAACAATATATCTTGACAACATAAATCAGAAGTCTATCAAAACTCATCAAGCTCAAAGCTAACTTCAAAAACCCAATCAAGCTTCAAGCTAACTTTCCCAATGAGAACTCCTCTCCTTTTCTAAGCTAAAAAGGATAGGGTGAGGAGGTTAGGATGATCCCATGAGATCATGGATGTGACTCATATCCAAACCAATCGGAGGCCACCTCACCCTTGAAGCTTCTCTTCTAGAACCTTCGACAAATTCCTCTTTTTCCTTCATAGGGAAAATTTTCACACCATTAGAACTGAGCAAACTGTGACGGTGTCACAGGACACTGTGGTGCAACCTATGACGATCCTAGAGCATTGCACCCTTAACACTGAGCAAGGTGTGACGATCCTTTTTATAAGATTTTTAGAAGGGAAAAAATAATTTTCATCTTTCTGGGAAAATTCATCTTCATTTTTCTTCAAGGATTCAGGCCATTGATCCTTCTAAAGACAAAAGATAGGTGTACATCATTAATGGTCATAGGGGTGACGAAAATAATGTGTAATAGTAATCCCCCCAAAGTATGAAGTTAGAACAGAGTGATAGCTGAAATACTTTGTCGAGTGTGTGTAGGGAACAAGGAACACGTCGGTCGGAAACCTGCCAACAAACAAGGAAATACAGTATAATAATATATCATCACTGAGGTAGGCATTCCCATACTTAGAATGAAAATGACTCAAAGCATCAATGCCAACATGCAAAGATCCATGTCAAGTAATACAAGTCATGGACACCAAACATACACTATGTTTCCATGCCATTATGACTCAAATATAAACATAGCCACCAAACATACACTATGGATCTATGTGTTAAAGACTCAAATTTGAACATAGTCGTGAGACATACACTGTGGATCTATGCAACAATACAATCTGAATATACTCCAGCGCAACCTGAATCTATCAGAAAAGATCCAGGGTCTTCATCTCCATCACTCTATAGTACAAATCTAACCATGCAAATACATGTGTCGAAGTTGAACATGGTAGAAACCACTTGATTATCGATGATTAGTAGATATCATTAACAAGTGTGACGGAAATCACCATTAATGTCAATGACTCCCAAGGTTCACTAGTACAATCCAACGGGTGTGAATTAATGAGATGAAGTTGAACACTCAGTGGAATCTCCCGATCAAGGGTCGATAATGAAAACCCACTATTGAAAGCGAGGAAACCTATCATTGAGGCATGCAAGTTCCAAGGTACCAATTAGTTTCTAAGTCTAATTACTGGATAATGAGTTGAAGTTGACAGGAAAAGACTCGTCATAAGAGGGCCTTAATGTATCCCCCATCAATGACATGAAACAAGTAACAAGATTTGAGGTAGATTAGAGTAACAAGTGATTCAGGACTGACTCAGGGATGGTCAACACAATAGAAGGCTTAAGGACTATATAAATGGTCGACGCAATAGAAGGATTTTTGGGTTGAACTTCTCTTTGAAAATATTGATGACATGACAATTGTCTTGGCAACACTAACTCAACAAAAGGATCACAGACCAAAGTGTAATCTCATAAAGGAGTATGATCAAGAGACAGGCAGATTTTCCAACCTAGACACAAAGTTAGTGAAAGGGTGTCATGTTCAAAAGCGACTCTTCCATAGAATACAGGTTTAGATACATTTCTTTCCCAATTTTTTCCCCCGCCATTTTTGGCGAGTAAGGTCCCTTCCAACAGTTCCTTGCTTCCCACACACTTCTGATCCAAGGATTCTGAGACTGTAATTTTGAGGTACTAACAATCTATCTTGACAACATAAATCATAAGTCTATCAAAACTCATCAAGCTCCAAGCTAACTTCAAAAACCCAATCAAGCTTCAAGCTAAATTTTCCAATGAGAACTCATCTCCTTTTATAAGATAAAAAGGATAGGGTGAGGAGGTTAGGATGATCCCATGAGATCAGGGATGCGAATCAGATCCAAACTGATCAGAGGCCACCTCACCCTCGAATCTTCTCTTCTAGAAGCTTCAAGAAATTCCTCTTTTTCCTTCGTACAGGAAATCATCGCACCCTTAGAACGAAGCAAATTGTGATGACGTCGCAAGCCACTATGGTGCAACTATTAGAAATAATAGGTGTGCTTGTTTTGTTGATTAATTGGGTTGGTTTTCATTGATGTCAACCCTTGAAGAAAGTTCGGTAGCACAAAGGTTTGTGTAATGGACCCAAGTTTGTTTGATGGACAATGGTATGAGTTTTGATATATTTGCAAGTAATACTATTCTAGATGAATAGTACATGTCATGCCATTTTCGTTGGTATGTGGAACGTCACATAAATCCTCACGGTTAGAGATTTATGGCCATGTGAAGTTGGAGAACCCTCATAAGTCATCTAGAAGCCCTAAAAGGTCAAAGTAGTCAAAGTGTTTGCAAAGAAGAAATCATTTAAATAATAAAGTGAATGGAGAACACCCTAAAATAAGGAAAGTGGTTTAAGAGATTTTAGAAGGTAAATAATAAACTGAAATGATGAGTGTACTATAAGTCAAAGTAGATACAAAAGAAATTATTTAAATAATAAAGTTAATGGAGAAATTACTAAGTGGACAAGTGGTTAGAAGTTGGTTAACCCTAAAATAAGGAAAGTGGGTTAAGATGGTTAAAAGGTAACCCCTTGAGAAAGCTACATGAAAGTATAAATAAGAGGCAAGACTCTCTCATTTCAATCAAAATTGAATATCATTGAATATCTATTTTTGTGAAAGGTTATTTGGGTAGGTATTATTGATAGAGAAAAATTGCAGCAAAAAAAGGGTGGCAGGAAAAGTGTAGTAGAAAAAGTGCGGCAGGAAAACTATGACAAAGAAAGTGCGGCAGGAAAAAGGTGGTAGAAAAAGTTCGGCAGGAAAAAGGTGGTAGAAAAAGTGCGGCATAAAAATCACGATAAAAAAATTGCGGCAAAATGATCGCGGCAGAAAAAGTGTGACAGAAAAATCGTGGCAGAAAAAGTGCGGCATAAAAATCGCGGCAGAAAAAGTGCAGCAGAAAAATTGCAACAGAAAATCGTGGCAGAAAAATCACAGCATAAAAAGTGCGGTAGCAACATGGTTGGGGTCTATTGATGAGAGATATGGCACATCTTGTTTGAGGTATGTTTTGTGAGCTAGGTTTTATCTCTTGAGATGGTATTGGATGTTCAGTAGTGTTGCATATATCAGATTTGTTGAGGGATACACTTGGTATTTTTTTGTTGGTATTTTGCATATGGGTATTGGTCTTTTGGTTGTGATCTGTTGTTGAAGTTGTTGGTTTAGCTTGAGGCTACATAACAGTGAGGTTGTGGCACATGGTTTGATGTAAGGGTTTATGGTATTTGGTTTATGGATAGAGTGATGAATTTTTTATGGTTATATTAGTGAATGTCTTTGGTATATGGTTGAGGTACATGTTGGGTACATGGTTGAGACAAGTAGTTGATGAGTTGGCACATACATGAGGTGTATATTTGATGATGTTGGTACATATTGATGAGTCATGGTTGATGTGCATTTTATGCATGGTACATGTTGGTTCAGGTTATTGCTACAAGTTGTTCGGTGCAAGTTGACTGGTACAAGTTATTATAGGTTATTGGTACAGGTTGACAGTGGCAGTGGTTGATTCAGTGACAGTGACAGGTTGTCTACATTTGGCATTTATATTTCAAGGTGGTTGGACAGGGCAAGGACAGGTGGTTGTAGCCACCTTCCGGTTGTAGCTGGAGAACATAGGGGGTTGTAGCCTCATTCTAGTTGTAGCCAGAGAATTGGGGAGTTGGAACTTCCCTCGGGTTGTAGCTTTAGAAACTAGGGGGTTGGAGCCTCCTTCCAGTTGCAGTTGGAAAACAAAAGAATTTGGTGCTTCCAATGAATGTAATTCTTCAATACATATAAGAAAAAGAATTATGTGGTTTTCTCCCGCTTTGGGTTCCCACGTAAAAACATTGGTGTATTGTGTATGTGTATGTGTATGATTGTTCATTTGTTCATTGTTTATTTACACTACAAATATTGGATGATAATGCTACATTGATATAACACTTGCATTATTGGTTAAAAAGGATTAGATTGCCCTATTACTGATTCACTCCCCCTCTCAGTAATCCAACACATTTAACCATAGACAACATAACAATATCTTCACCCAACCATAGGACGAAGCCACCCTCGAGCACCTTAACCTTGATAGAGAGAATAATTCTGGAAGCAAACCCTAGAACCAAATAGCCAATCAAGGTAGCATACCTTTCTCCAGGGATATCACACCAAGCAAGAATAACCAAAGGCCAAGAAGAAAGTCCAAACCATAACCAAGAGAAAGTCCAAGCCTAAAACATAAATTTTCCAATTACAGCAGTT
>ML807915.1:286361-297153 GCA_009831015.1 Picea engelmannii
AAGGAGGTCATTGACTCAAAGGCACAAAGTGTTGCAGATTTGAAGAAAAAAGAACAAATTCCTACAGTTGTTGTATATCGCCATCCACATCATATAGAGACATAAAAGTCATTAAGGCAAGGGAATGTGCATCAACACATTTATGCACCAGCAGGGCACCAGACAGGAAACCTATCAAGAGATGCATGGAGGACTACCGGCACTATGGGAAGAGCTCAAGCTACAGAAACAATCCCATGGAAACCCCAACATGATGCAGAGAAAGATAAGGGTAGAAAGGTAGCAGATAGACATCATGTTCAACTTCCATTAGGATGGATGGATGGTTGTACTTGGTACCAGTTGGCTACATTTCTTAGCCGGTCATATTGTACGGTTTCTTCTCATGTTTCGAGGATGAAACATGTGAAGGGGAATGGAATGTAGTATACCTAGGGAGGTAATATGGGGTACCTAGGGAGGTACCCAATGGGAATGTAGTTATGTGTTATTAGTGGAATTTATTTAATATATGGGAATGTGGTCATTCAATGTAAGGTGGACTAGGTCCACTATATTAATAAAGGCCCACTATGGTAGTTGGATGTAATAAATGTGAGAAGGCTCTCTAGAAGGTTCCTGGGAGATAGGGAGATCTATATAAAGAAGTGTAGGCAATGTAATGAAAGATAGTGAAGAATATTGTGATTGTACAAGCAAGGATTGCCTGGGGAGTTTTATCCTTCCATAAGAATTAATATATGGTGTTACCCTACCTCAAGGGTTTTCTCTATTTCTTGTGTTCATGTTATGGTGAATGGTTTATGGTTTATTCTTGGTATTATTGAATTATATTTGCAGATCTGGTATAGGTACTTAACAGTATGGCCCATACCGGAGTAGGTGAATCTTTCGATGGGGCCCTATAAGGCATTTTTTCTGCAAGTGAAACTAAACTTTGTCACCCTCCTGAAATCTATGTGGCACCTGGTGTTGATCATGGAACTGCTTGTACTTGGCATTGGAATTCTGTAAAATATCTTGAATCTGTAGGTGGATGTGCTAGATCTGCTCAATGAATTAGGTGGATTTGTCAGTTTCTGGTGGAGCAGGGGATGATTCGGCCAAAGTGGTCGCCAGGGGTAGTGCAACATCCATGGGGGGCAATGGTTGGAATCCCAACCCCACCTAAAAGGGGATGTGTTCGGTTGAGCTATAAAGGGCTCGATTGTAGCTATGTTAGACATAGGGAAGACTCCCATCCCATGTGTGGTGGTGCTTGGAATTGTACATGTGCAACATATGTACAATCATCCGATTCACGACCTCAGTTTGTCAATCTGTCTAGGGGTGGAAGGCAGTGGATTTGGTGAGCTTGGTATTCAGCAGTGACCAGAGCCTTGACCAGACTGTGTTGAGGAACTGACTGTCCTGATCTGAGACAATGGTTTGTGGGATCCCAAAGTGTACCCAGACGTGTTCAAAGAAGATATTGGCAGTGGATTCTATGGTGATGTTCTTCTTGTAGGAGACCAGAATCGCCATCTTGGAAAAGTGATCAACAACCACAAAAACATATTCATTTCCCCTCTTGGTGGACAGGAGGCCCAACATGTAGTCCATTTATATGGATTCCCAAGGCTTTTTAGGAGTAGGCATAGGGGTGTACATGCCCTATTTCTTAGTGGTGGATTTGGCGATATCAAAGGCGGTGCAAGACCTGATATACTTGCTGACATCCTGTCGAAGTTTCCGCTAGTAGAAATGTTTCTGCAACATTGCCACTGTCTTTTTGACGCCAAAGTGTCCTGCCACCCGACTGTAGTGAGCTTCCCAAATCATCTTCACGTGCTCACTTGATGGAATGTAGAGATGGCCCAGATGGCACAACAGTCCGTTCTAAAGATGGAAATTAGCGACGACTGAGTTTTCTCCAAACATTTGGTAGGTGGTGGAGAATTCATGATTTGTCTCATAGAGGTGGTGTCATTGGGAGCTCTCATGGTCGTAAGAGTCTAGCACCGTAGTGAGTGTCATGAATCAAGGTCAGCTAAGGACATCAGCAATAGTTGGTACTTCTTCTTTTATACTTGATGTTGAGGTGGAACTTTTGTAAGTATGTGGACCACTTCTGATAGCGGTCATTCTGCAATTTGCCTTGGGTCTGCATGAACTGTAATGGCTTGTGTTCACTGTGGATGAATGTCTCCTTCCCTAGAATGTAATGTCTCCACTAGAGACAGTATTGCATAATGGATTACATTTCTTTGTCATAAGAAGGGTACTTATGGACAACATCTGGTAGTGTCTCACTATGATATGCCATGGGGTGGTCGTTTTGAGTGAGAACAACACCCACAGCATAGTTTGAAGAATCTGTCTCGTTATCAAAGGGATGTTGCAGATCCAGTAATGAAAGTACTAAGGATGAGAACAAATTTTTC
The DNA here is from genome assembly GCA_009831015.1 of Picea engelmannii. Taxonomy (NCBI): domain Eukaryota; kingdom Viridiplantae; phylum Streptophyta; class Pinopsida; order Pinales; family Pinaceae; genus Picea; species Picea engelmannii. Next base: position 288,785 of record ML807915.1, read on the forward strand.
TTCAAGTCATCGAAGGCTTGTTGTTGGGACAGGCCCCACACAAACTTTTCCTTAATGCCACCCCTGGTTACTTGGCTAAGGGCCCATGCGATATGAGAGAATCCTAACACGAACCCGCAGTAAAAATTGGCGAGGCCCGAGAAGCTCCGAAGCTTAGTGAGTATGGTTGAAGTTGACCAATCACGGATGACCCAGATCTTGGCTGGATCCACATGCACACCATGTTGATCAATGATGTAGCCTAAGTAATGGACCCTATCCATGCCGAAGGAGCATTTTTCCAAGTTTGCATATAGTTTGTGTTGTCGCAAGGTGTGCAGAACCTACTGAATATTTTGCAAGTGTTCCACCCAAGTCTCGTTGTAGATGAGGATGTCATCCAAATACACCACTACAAAAGTACAGGTTAAAGGTCACAATATATCATCCATCATCCTCATAAAAATTGATGGATCATTTGTCAAACCAAAGGGCATGACCAACCATTCAAAAAGACCTTCTTTTGACTTGAAGGAAGTCTTCCATACATATGTCTATTATATTGGGACCTGGTGGTAGTCTGACTTCAGATCAATCTTACTGAAGTATTTGGCCCCTATTAGCTTATCAAGGAGGCTATCGATTCATGGAATTGGGTACTGGTTCCGGATTGTGATTTTATTCAGGGCCCGATAATCAATGCAAAGTCTCCAGGTCCTGTCTTTCTTCTGCACTAATACGATTGGGATCCCACAAGGCAATGAGATGGGATGGATGTGACCCTTGTGGAGACGTTCTTGGATCTGCCTCTTGATCTCCTCGTTTTCTAATAGAGAGCGGCAGTATACCGGCCCATTGGGTAGCAATGTGCCTAGGGTCAGATCGATGGGATGCTTGACCTAGTAGTGTAGAGGTACCCCATTAGGAGAGGAGAATATATCTGAGTATTCTTCCACGACCTTATCCACTTGATTCTATTGTGTGGAGAGATCGGTCGTGGAGGCCTTGGATGTGGCTATGATATTTGTCTTATTCTGAGAGTGAATCATGAAGAAGACAAATTTCCCGGTTCGAGAGATGACCTTCCTACATTGCTTGGCAGAGATCAATGAAATAGCACTAGGAGGAACATCATTGGGTATCTTGTACAATTTCCTGTTCAAAGCAATAATAACACTATGAGGCCTAGACTCATATACAACATGATGTTTCCATAAATAAGGTTGGCCGAAAAGAACATTACAAACTTCGACAGGAGAAACATCACATAATACCTCATCTTTGAAGGGATTAATGTCATATGAAAGTCGACATTGTTGGTTGACACAAAGATCACTTCCTTGACGGATCCATCCAATGGTGTAGGGTTGCGGGTATGGTGTTGTCAGCAGGGCCAATTGCTTCATGAGCTTTGTTGAGATGAGGTTTTTCTGGCTACCACTATCAACAATGAAGTGTAGCAGGGTGCCTTTTACTCACATCTGCGAACAGAAAATGTGCTCGCCTTCTTCTAGCTCGTCTGGTTCACTATGCTGGAGCTTGGTGGTAGCAACGGTGGCACTGGGTTCCGCATCAATGATCCATCTTCCCCTTTCTGGTTCTGACTCAAAGTCATAACCTGCATCTGATTCAGAGGATTTCACTTTGGCCACCAGTGACTGCTTTGAGTGACAATCAGCAGTGTTATGCCAAGGGCTCTTATGGAAGTCGCACCACTTCCCAGTATCATTCTTTGTCTTTGTGGTGCCCTTCTTTGCTTGCAGCTTGGACTGATTGTCCTAATACTATCCATATTTTATTTTTCCTTTGTTATGTAGGTTGGGGCCTCCCTTTAATGGTTTTTTCCGCGAGGGGTTCCCAGGCCCAAATTGGCATGTATTTTGTTTGAGATTTTGCTCGATTTTGACGGCATATCAATAGGCTGCCCCCAAGGATGAGATATCCAGGAATTCCATTTTGGTATGGATGTATCTATGCAGAGCACCGCAATACTTGAGCACCAGATGTCACTCTGAATCTTTGATACCCATCTTGGTGCGCAGGGTATGGAAGATATTTGTGAAATCTGGCACTGCTTGGTCTCTTTCTTGCCGCAATGTGGTCCATTTGGTATAAAAGTCATCATAACTTCTGATAGGGTAGTATTGTTCCTTAATAGCATCCTTGAAGGATTCCCAGGTGATCGTGACTGTAAATAATGAGGGTTCCTTTGTTTCCTTTTTCTCAAAGAAAGTTTCCCACCAATATTTGACATGGCGAACGACTTTGAGCAGCATAAAAGTAATTTTTTCTCTAAATGAAAAGTTATGGACAGAAAAATAACCTTCTAGTGGATTCAACCACTTGTCTACAACATCTATGTCTATATAACCTTCAAATATAGAAATATCGAAGTTGATTTGTACCTTGAAGGGGGTGGCTCCTCTGCTCGAGGAAGATGCGTCACATGTTGGTAGTCATCGAAGGATTTGCGTGAAACTATCCATCATCTCATTCCTTTGTTGCATGAGGGCTTCCTCAAACAACATTTTGAAAGGATCTCTTGTCCTGCCATCTTTCTTTTCTCCTTCCATGAGAGGTCGTTTGGGCGTGCGAGAGCTTTTTTCCTCAAGAGAAACAAGCTCGAGACCCAATTCTTTGTACCCTGACCTCGTTGGAGACATGCATTAAGACAACAAGGAACATACCGCTTTGATACCACTGATCCGGATTTTATGAGAAGAATGATATTAATACATATTATTAAAATATGTTTAACACAAAATAATAGAGATACAGTAAAATGAGTTTTCTATTGAATAAGGAAATAAGTTGAAACTGTAAAATGCAGTGGAAAACAAGTTTATTGGAATGGTGGCAGCTTATCTCTAAGAAGAGATGTGACGGTTGCGCTCATTCACAAGAAGATGATTACCATGAGGCTCTGAACGCATTTTTCACAATAAAAAGGAATGTCAAAAACTCTGGACATCCAAAAAAACCTAACCCTAGGAGATGAAGCGCCAAATGTCATGTGGGCCTCGTTTGGGTAAGTTAGTACATCAACTTCTCGGGGTCGTAACTTTTGCATACGATCTTCATTTTAGGCGCACGATAGCCCGTTGGAAAGGTCTATCCGAGGACTACACATTTTGATGACATCTATCAAAGGCTATTTATGACTGTGACGAGCCCTAAAAACGTTGTTTAGGTCCTCAAAACAGCCCCGCAAGTTAGGGACTCGAAAACTAGGAAAAAAAATGCCAAACTGGAAACTGCCAAAACAAACTAGTTGGAATAGGTGGGAGGCCACCGACATCCATTTGGATCAATCCTCCCCCATCAGGAAGCAATGGTATCCATTTCGTTGATTCCCCCCATCATATGAGGAATTGTTTGCTGAATTTGGCCCAGGGTGAGCCACTTGCCTTGGTGCAGGAGTTGCCCTGCTTTGACAACTCGATAAAGTTGGATCCTTTGTTGTCGGGTGCCCTTGATCTGTGTGTCCACAATATGATCATTGGATGCTTGTTGCATGCAATCAGGGTCGAGCTCTATTGGTTTCAACTGCTCTGCTATCTCTCAGGTGTCCAATAATGGTGGGAAATATGGCCGAAGGAGATCCACATTGAAGATTGGATGTAGGCAAAGGAAAGGGGGAATGTTGAGCACAAAATCATTGTCAACCACAACCTTGGTGATCATGTATGGCCCATACCAGAGTGGTTGAAGTTTATGATGGGGCCCTGTAAGGCATTCTTTCTACAAGTGAAACCAAACTTTGTCGCCCACCTGAAACTTATGTGGCACCTGGTGTTGATCATGGTGTTGCTTGTACTTGGCATCAAACTTCTATAAAATATTTTGAACCTGTTGGAAAATTTGTTGGATCCACTCAATGAACTGAGTGGCTTTGTTAGCTTCTAGTGGAGCAAGGGATGAGTCAGTCGAGGTGGTCGCCAGGGGTAGTGCAACATCCATGGGGTCGAATGGTTGGAATCCCAACCCCACCTGAAAGGGGTTGTGGCCAGTTGAGATATGCAGGGCTTGGTTGTATCTATTCTTGACATAGGGAATACTCTCATCCCATGTGTGTGGGTGCTTGGAATTGTACATGCATAGGATATATACGATCATCCAATTGATGACCTCAGTTTGACCATCTATCTGGGGGTGGAAGGCAGTGGATTTGTTTAGCTTGGTATCCAGCAATGACCAGAGGCTCGAACATAATGTGTTGAGGAACTGATTGTCTCAATCTGAGACAATGGTTTGTGGCATCCCAAAGTGTACCCAGACGCAATCAAATAAGAGCTTGGCAGTGGCTTTTTGCGGTGATGTTCTTACAGGCGAACAGAATCGCCATCTTGGAAAAGTGATCAACAACCACAAAAACATAGTCATTTCCCCTCTTGGTGGAATGGAGGCCCGACATGTATTCCATTGAGATGGATTCCCATAGATTTTCAGGAGTAGGCATAAGGGTGTACAGACCCTATTTCTTAGTGGTTGTTTTGGAAATAGCGTAGGCGGTGTAGGACCTCATATACTTGTCGACATCCTGTCGAAGTTTCAGCCGATAGAAATGTTTTTGTAGCACTACCATTGTCTCTTCGACGCCAAAGTGTCCTACCACCCGACTGTAGTGAGCTTCCCAAATCAACTTCGCGCACTCACTTGATGGAACGTAGAGATGGACCAGACAACACAATAGCTCGTCCTGAAGATGGAAATTAGTGACCACTAAGTTTTCTCCCAACATTTGGTAGATGGTGGAGAAGTCAAAGTCTGTCTCATAGAGGTGGGGCCATCCGGAGATGTCATGGTCGCAAGAGTCTAGCACCGTCGTGAGTGTCACGACTGGAGTTCAGTTGATGCAATCAACAACTTGGTTGATACTTTCTATTTTATACTTAATGTTGAGGTGGAATTTTTGTAAGTATGTGGACCACTCCTGATGGCGGTAATTCTGCAATTTGCCTTGGTTCTGCATGAACTGTAATGGCTTGTGATCAGTTTGGATGACTGTCTCCTTCCCCAGAATGTAATGTCTCCACTGGCGAGAGGCTTGCACAATGGAGTACATTTCTTTATCGTAAGTAGGGTACTTATGGACAATATCTAATAGTGTCTCACTATGATATGCCACGGGGTGGTCGTGTTGAGTGAGAACAACGCCCACAGCATAGTCTGAAGCATCTATCTTGATCTCAAAGGGATGTTGTAGGTCTAGTAATGAAAGTACTGGGGATGAGCACAAGAACTGCTTCAATTCATCGAAGGCTTGTTGTTGGGACAGGCCCCACATAATGTTTTCCTTATTGCCACCCCTGGTTACTTGGCTGAGGGCCCATGTGATATGAGAGAATCCTGACACGAATTTGCGATAGAAATTGGCGAGGCCCAAGAAGCTCTGAAGCTTAGTGAGTGTGGTTGGGGTTGGATAATCATGGATAACCTAGATCTTGGATGGATCCACATGCACACCATGTTGATCAATGATGTAGCCTAAGTAATGGACCATGTCCATGTCGAAGGAGCATTTTTCCAAGTTTCTGTATAGTTTGTGTTGTCACAAGGTGTCCAAAACTTGTTGAATATGCTGCAAGTGTTCCGCCGAAGTCTTGTTGTAGATGAGGATTTCATACAGATACACCACTACAAAAGTACTGGTGAAAGGTCGCAGGATATCATCCATCATCCTCATAAAATTTGTTGGAGCATTTGTCAAACCAAAGGGCATGACCAACCATTCAAAAAGACCTTATTTTGACTTGAAGGTGGTCTTCCATACATATGTCTATTCTATTGGGTCTAGTGGTATCCAGACTTCATATCAATCTTACTGAAGTATTTTCCCCCCATGAGATGATCAAGGAGGTCGTCGATTTAGGGAATTGGGTACCGGTTCCGGACTGTGATTTTATTCAGGGCTTGGTAATCAATGCAAAGTCACCAAGTCTCATCTTTCTTCTGCACTAGTACGATTGGGCTCTCACAAGGTGATGATCTAGGATGTATGTGCCCCTTGTGGAGAAAATTTTTGATCTCCTTCTTGATCTCCTCATTTTCTAGCAGAGAGCGGTGGTAGACCGGACCATTGGGTAGCGGTGTGCCCGGGGTCAGATCGATGGGATGCTTGACTTGGAAGTGTAGAGGTACCCCGTTATGAGAGGAGAAGATATCTAAGTATTCTTCCATGACCTTGTCCACTTGATTTTGTTGTGTGGAGAGATCGGACGCGGAGGCCCTGTATGTGGTTGTGATCTTTCACTTACTCTGAGAGTGAATCGTGAAAAAGACAAATTTCTCGGTCTGAGAGATGAACTTCCTACATTGCTTGGTAGAGATCAAGGAAATAACACTAGGAGAGATAGCCTTGGATATCCTGTAAAATTTCTTGTTCAAAGTAATAATAACACTACAAGGCCTAGACTCATATACAGAATGACGTTTCCATAATTAAGGTTGGCCCAAAATAATATTACAAACTTTGAGAGGAGAAACATCACACAATACCTCATCTTTGAAGGGCTTGATGTCATATGACAGTCGACACTGTTGGCTGACATGGAGATCACTTCCCTGGCGGATCCATCCAATGGTGTAGGTTGGTGGGTGTGGAGTTGTCGGCAGGGCTAGCTGCTTGATGACCTCTATTGAGATGACATTTTTTCTGGCTACCGCTATCAACAATGAAGTGTAGTGGGGCGTCTTTTATCCACATTTGTGAATGGAAAAGGCACTCGCCTTCTTTTGTCTTGTCTGGTTCACTAGGCTGAAGCTTGGTGGTAGCAACAGTGGCACTAGGTTTCGCATAAATGATCCATCTTCCCCTTTCTAGTTCTGACTTAGTGTCAGAACCCTTATCTTATTCAGAATCTTTCACTTCAGCCACCAGCAACTGCTTTGAGTGGCAATCAATAGTGTTATGCCAAGGGCTCTTGTGGAAGTCGCACCACTTCCCGTTATCCTTCTTTGTCTTTTCGGTGTCCTTCTTTGCTTGCAGATTGGACTGATTTTCCTGATACTGTCCATCATTTCTCTGTCCTTTGTTCTGTAGGTTGGGGTCGCCCTTTCCTAGTTTTTGTTGCAAGGGGTTCCCAGACCCAAATTTTCACATCTTTTATTTGATCTTCTACTTGATTTTGACGACATATCGACGTATCCATGCAGAGCATCGCCACACTTGAGCACCAGATGTCGCTCTGAATATTTGATACCCATCTTGGTGCGCAGGGAATGGAAGATATGTGTGAAATCTAACATTGCTTGGTCTCTTTCTTGCCACAGTGTGGTCCATTTGGTATACAAGTCATCATAACTTTCGACAATGTAGTATTGTTCCTTAATAAAATCCCTGAAGGATTCCGAGGTGGTTGCAACTGTAAATAATGGGGGTTCCTCTATTTCCTTTTGCTCACAGAAATTTTCCCACCAATATTTGACATGGGGAACGACTTTGAGGAGCGTAAAAGTAATTTTTTCTCTATTTGAAAAGTTATGGATAGGAAAATAACCTTCTAGTAGATTCAACCAGTTGTCTACAACATCTGCATCTATCTGACCTTCAAATATAGGAATATCGAAGTGGATTTGTACCTTGAAGGGGGCGATGCCTCCACTTGAGGAAGATGCGTCGCTTGTTGGTAGTCGCCGAAGGATTTGCACGAAACTATCCATCATCTCATTCCTCTGTTGTGTGAGGGATTCCTCAAGCAACATTTTGAAAGGATCTCCTTTCACGTCATCTTTATTTTCTCCTGCCATGAGAGGTCGTTTAGGCGTGCAAGAGATTTTTTCCTCAAGAGAAACAAGCTCGAGACCCAATTCTGTGTACCCTGACCTCATTGGGGACATGCATTAAGATGACAAGGAGAAGACCACTCTGATACCACTAATCCATATTTTATGAGCAGAATGAAATGAATACAAATTATTAAAAGATTCTTAACAGAGAATAACAAAGATACATTAAAACTGCTTTTCTATTCAATAAGGAAATAAGCTGAAACTGTAAAATGCAGTAGAAAACAAGCTTACTTGAATGGTGGCAGCTTATCTCTGAGAAGAGATGTGACAATTTCACTTATTTGCAAGAAGATGATTACAATGAGGCTCTAAAGGCCTTTTTTACAATAAACAAGAATGTCAAAAACCCTAGACTTCCAAAAAAAACCTAACCCTAGGAGATGAAGCTCCAAAAGTCATGTGGGCCTCGTTTGGGTAAGTTAGTACATCAACTTCTCAGGGTCGTAACTTTTGCATACGATCTTCATTTTAGGCGCACTATATTCCGTTGGAAAGGTCTATCCGAGGACTACATATTTTGTTGATATATATCAAAGGTCATTTTTAATTGTGGTCAGCCCTAAAACTATTGTTTAGGGCCTCAAAACAACCCCACAAGT
>ML807915.1:298362-315536 GCA_009831015.1 Picea engelmannii
AAATACAAATTAAATTCATTGGAAGCCCTAGGACAAATAGAACTCCTTCCAAAGTGAAGAGCTCACCAAATTGAAGTTGGAACCTTATTGTTCCAACCCCTCTGACTGCTCGAGTAATGTCATCCATAACATTGCAACAAGGTCCAATCTCATTGATACTCATAAAGGCACCCCACATGCTAGTCATGTCTTTGGATGCACCACTATCAATGATCCAAGAATATGCAAAACTTTATGAGCTTATCATGCTTGAATCAAGAGACACAAGACAAAGTTCTTTCTCAAATTATTTTGAGAAGTCATCTACAACAATTCAAACTACTGCACAACTTTCATCCTTCTTCTCCTTCTTCAGATCATGACAATGGCTTGTAAAATATCCAACTTTGTTGCAAACATAGCAACGAATCTTACTCAAGTCTTTCTTCTTCTTGCGTTTGATTTTTACAGCAAGGGTCGCATTTTCATCAATATCAATATATGTCTTGGCTTTACCTTGATACCCCTCCCAGATATCCTCCTAGGTAAATTCATCCCATAATCTACTCCAGTCTGACAACTTCTCTCTACCCACCACACATTTTACAAAACCCTCCCACTCTTTGGTAAACCCCTTAAGGGTTATCCTCACCATTTTTTAGTCAGAAATGACCTCACCTACAACAACTAGCTCATCTTTCACTTGAGCCAATCTGGTCAAGTAGGTAGCTACATTATCCTCCTTGGTCATTCTAACCTCATGCAGCTTCTCTTTTAGGGCCATATTTCTATTCTCATTTTTTACTTCAAACAGATTTTTCAAATTGTCCCACATCACTTGGGTTGTTGGTTTCTCAGCCAAGTGTGGGATAAGGTGGTCTTTCACACCATCTAGCAAGATTCTTTGTGCCTTAGCCTCCTTTATCTCATGCAGGTCTAGGGAAAATAGGTTATTTGTGGGTACAACAACAACTGTATTGACAAAATTCTAGATCTTATTCTCCTTTAAAATTGTTGATATTCTAACTTTCAATTGAAGGTAATTAGATATGCCATCTGATATGTCCTCAAAACTTATACAGAAAGCCATTATTTATTTAAATGTTCTTGTTGAGAATAAACCAATCAAAATCACAACAAAAAAATCCTTAACTCTCTCTTTCTCCTTTCAACTTCACTTATAGAACCCTAGGCTCTGATACCATGTAGATTTTCTATGACAAAAAGTAAAACTTCACTGAAACCTTTCGTCAAACACTTGGCTGAAACACTTGACTTTGCATTTAATCTGAGTTATTAGTGAACCAATTACACCACATGCATTTAATGAACTGGAATCAAAGTGAAACTGAAATGAAAGTACCAATCAACCAAGTAGATCCTACTGTAAGCATTTGACACAAGAAATTAGGCATAAGCCAGGAAAAATCCTCATGAACTATGAGGCAACCCAAAGATAGAGAAAATATTTTATTTCAAGTACAAATTACAATCATTCAAGTTGTACTTGTCTCATCATTTGACCAGCATTTGTCTTTAGAAACTCTATGGACTATTACTGATCCCTTTATGTCAATTCTGTACACTATACGAACTGTCCAGACCAGTAATAAATGCACATAAATTAGTCTAGAAATGTGTGTTTGCATTCTAAAATTGTATGGCCTTCATTAATAACTATATTAACCATGGATTGTGTGTTGGAAATCATTGTACGGCCCAGAAATAATAAATGCACCCTCCAACTGTGTATACAACAGTACGACCCAGAAATTAAATGCTCATGCTGTACGAAATTCTCTCTTGGAAACATGCATGAAATACTGCTCTTGCTCTACCTTTCTCCAACTCATTAATTTCTCTCTCTCTTCAATTAATGACAATGTGACTTCAATGATGTTTTCTCTCTTTCCCTAGATGTCTTTGCATATTTTTCCTCTTCCCAAAACCCTAACTAACTAATCTCAACTATCTCATCAATGGTTGAGATCAATCATATCTAAAGGCTCACATTAAATGCTCATTTAATAATACACTTTATTATTAAATGCTCACAAATCTTTTTGGGACCCGCAACTTAACTTTTAACTTAAATCATTAAAAAACATAAAGTCACTTTTATATTATAAAACACTTTAGGAAAGTCAAAATGGTCCCCAACATGTAAAACATCACAAAATCATGGTGTGACCTCCTAAATTAGATTTCTAACATTGGTGACTCAAGATGTAGTGGGAATTGAATAGGTGGTCATTTCAACCATTGTTGGTATGCTTCCTCTCTGAGTTGTGCTCGTTTAGCAACAAGATCGTGACTTGAAATTGTAGTGGGGTGCAATGGTATATGGTGGACAAGTCACTTGTCATTAGAATCCTAATTGTAAAAATATTGAACATTACCTTGATAATATTAGTAACACAATGCATTTAATATGTTCAAACATTATACCAAACACTTATTAGAAGCATGGAATTTTTTTCCCAATAATAAACATGCAGCCAACCGCTTTATAAAACAAATGTTGAATTAATTAATACATTTACATTTCTTTTTGTAAGCTATCCAACAAAATTGTATTCACAAAAAAGAGGTATTTACAATTGTCATGCAGCTAGGCCACCACCTCGGAAACCATCCCAGTTGCATTTAAACCAGCGTCCTTGAGGAATGTCCATAGAGTTATTCTAATGGGACCTAAGTTTAAAAACATAGATATAGAGATAGAAGAGCTTGGTAGAAGAGATAGATAAATAGGCATGAGATTGTAATGTTGTTTGGTTGCCACGTCTTCCTTCGATTGGTGTGCATGCCAGCCACATGGCTTGTGGGTGGGTGCAATCATTGTTGGGGTTAGCAATATGTCACCCCATTTAGGGAGGATAGTCCTTTGTGGCCAGGGTAAGACACACCTTGTCTAAAGAATATTTCGATTGAGGTTCCCAACACCTATCAAGTTGTTTATTATGTCTCGAGATTCCCTCGTTTTCCAATCTATCTACTAGGTATTTGGTTGAGTGACGAACATGTGAGGGGGTGACCACATTGCATTTTTTTATCAGGGCTTGAATATTTTCTAAGCCCTTTTGAAGCCTCCATCCTATAGATACTTTTCTTAGTTTTGATCCATTCAAAATCTTACCAAGCATTTGAATAATGATCAGTGAGTCTCCTTCTACCATAATTTTTCCATGTCCTTCTCTTGCTACAGTGCGAAGACCTCATTCTAAAGCTAGGAGTTCTGCAACATTATTGGTGCCAATACCAATATTCTCAACATAGAGGTAGATGATGTTACCATTTCTATCTTTGAATATGCCTCCTAGCCCCGCTTTGTCAGGATTTCCTTTAGAGACTTTCTTAAAGTTCAGTTTGATGAAGTCTTTCGGGGGTGGCTTCCATTTCTTTGGAGACCTCAATTTTGGTTTGATGATGGGTATGGCTGCATAGGCTATTTGTTGGTGAAGTTTGAGAAGTTGGAGGATGGATATCTAGTTGTGTCCCCCTTTCCAGTCATGTTCCACCCATGTAGTAGTTAGGACAATCTCCTTAATTGTTTTGAAAATTTGAGTACATAATTGGGCTTCATTTCTTTGGGTATTTTTGAAGATGCACCTATTTCACTCTTTCCATAATTCCCATAGTAAAAACCCTGGGAATAGTTTCCATCCTCTATTGAGGATCAAGTTGGAGAATGCTTATGAGTGCCAGCTTTCAATTGCTTTTGTTGGACTGGAATAGTCTTTGTCTATCTATGAAAAAGGGTGGCTCCCTTGTCCCATAACTCTGAAGATATTGGGCGTGAGTTTAGGATATGTTCGCACGTTTATTCATCAATATGGAATAAGAGGAAGATCATGGGACCTGTAAATCCTCTTTTGAGGAGGTTGTTCCAGATGAGGATTTTTCCACATGTTAACAACCATAAGAAGAGGGATACTTTTGGCCAATGATTTTGCTGCCAAATATTCTACCAAACTGTTTTTTGAGGTGGGTTGCAAGGATTTGTAATGAGGTTGTATGTGTATTTGATGTTAAAGGTTACTTTGGGTTTGTAACCCCAATGTAGCTTGTCTACATCACTTTGGTTCTGGATTTTCTTGGCTAATAGCTCCTGCCATAGAGCATCCCAATCGAAATTGGGGGGTAAAGGTTGTTGGTTGTCGGTTGTCTTTTTCAATCCAAATGCATTATTTATGAGTTGGTAAGATTTTGTTTAAGTACTTGGCAACCCATTTCCTTCCCTGATTAAGCATTAGGTATTTTATTTATTGAAGGTTATCTTTGTCCCTCCAAGCTAGGAGTTCTTGATGGACACCGTCCCAGAATAGCATGTGTCGTATATTCCAAACCTCCTAGAAGCAGTGTTGTTGGACGATGTATTTGTTGTGCCAAGTGACATTCCATATAAGTGATCCTCTGATGTCACCCTCCATATGGATGATGGTGTGATGAGTGAAGTGTGGTATGTACTTTATTTTCCAAATTTGTCCCCTTAAGGATTATTGATTTTGAGTCCATTTCCACCATGTTTTGGCCCCTAAGACTGAGTTCAGTGTGTCTGGATCGTGGAGTCCTAGACCCCTTGCTGATTTGGGTTGATAGACTTGTTCCCAGTTTACTACGGCCCTTTTCTTTTCTTTTTTTGATCCCCACATAGGAATGACCGTTGAAGATTCTGCACAGCCTTTAGAATGAATTTTTGGGTAACCAATGTTGAAACTAGATAGAGTGGCATTGCTTGGAGAAATGATTTAAGGAGTACAAATATGCTCAGGAGGTTTAGAGAGTGGAAGGTCCAATTTGGAAATGTGTGCTCTAGTCTGACAAGAAGGTCCTCCTAGGTAGAATTTTTGAGAGAATTTTCCACCATATGAGCTCCTAAGTATTTGGAGCGAAGGGAGCTTCTTTGAAAGCCCAGAATTATGGCAATGTTAGTTTGAACAACAATATGCGTATTGAAGAAAAAAAATCTAGAAGTACCATGGTTTATAGAAGTTTTGGAGGCTTCCTAGATTTCATTGAGGACTTGTTTGTGTTCCCATGAGAATGGTATCATCAACAAATTTCTAGTGTGAAACTGGGAGTTCCTCACCGAAAATTTGGTGGCTGCATAGTTTGTTGGTGGCCACTACCGCTTTGATAGATATGCTTATCCCTTCTACCATTAGGATGAAGAAAAAAGGTGAGAGGGGGTCACCTTGTATGATACCACATGAGGGTGAAAAGGTTGTTGAAGGGGAGCAATTGGCCAAAATTGAGAAGAAGGCCAAGGACGTGAGAGATAGAATCCACTTGATCCAATAGGAGGAGAAGCAAAAGGCTAACAGTATACGGTGAATGTATTGTCAACTAAGATTTTCAAAATTTTTGGACATGTCTAGATTTATGAGCATTCCCACAATTTTAGTAGTTTTGAGGGAATGGATCATTTCATGTGCTAGGATGATGTCATCGAGGATTTGATGACCTTCCACATAGCTTGTTTGTTCTTCAGAGATGATCTTGGGTAAGATTGGTTCGAGCCTATTTTCTATGACTTTGGTTATAATTTTATAAGCAACATTACAGAGAGATATGGGCCTCAATTTGTTAGGGTCTTCATCTTGGTMTTATTTTGGGACAAGGGAAAGAAATGTTACATTCATGGCAGGGAGAAGGTTTGAAAAACTTTTGGACTCCTCCACTAACTCCTAGATGTCATGCTTGATCATAGGACAACATGCTTGAAATAAATCGATGGTAAATCCATTTGGTCCCGGGGATTTTCCTTTTGGCATGTCCATTACTGCAAGTTCAATCTCTTCCAGTGTTGTAGGATGAAGGAGGGATTTATTTTGATTAAGGGTGACCAACTTTAGGATGTTGTAGGTGATTTTGTTAATGGCTTCTGATTTTCCATGTTGAGTTTCTCTGAGCAATGGAAATGGTTAATCAGATTGTGCTCTATGTTAGCATGCTCTTTTAGTTCTTTCCCATTATTTTCTTTGAGCGAGGTAATTTTGTTGTAGTGCTTGCATTGAATTTTGGATATGTGGAAGAATTTAGATTTTTTTTCACCCTCTTTTATCCATTGGATTCAAGATTTTTGTTTCCATGGGATATCTTTATGTTGTGCCTTGTTGATCAACTAAGATTGCAGAAGGTCTACTTTGGATGTCAATTCTTCTTTTCGACCCTCGATTATCATTGATTGTTGAACCTCCTCCATTTGGTTTTCTAATTCTCTTTTAGCCTTGAAGATGTCTCCAAAGGTCTCTGTGTTCCATTTTTTGAGTTTTAGCTTCATATGCTTAAGATGTTGTTGAAACATGTACATTTGAATGCCTTTGATTCTAATAGATTCATGCCACCATTGTTGGATATTTTTCATGAAAGTGGGGTGTTTAAGCCAGAAAGATTCAAAGTGAAAGGGTCTAAGCTTGGGCTTACCACAAAAGTTGATAACAAGCATTATGGGCCAGTGACCTGAACCAGAGAAAGGAAGGATGGAGGAATCCAAAGAGAGACTAGAAAGGATAAGGGATTCATATACTAGGAAATATTCCAAGTGGGAGGTAACTTGTTGGGATCCTCCTCTATGATTGTTCTAGGTGTGGAGTCCAATTGAAGGGGGAAGGTCAATTAGCTAGAGAGAGGAAATGAGGATTTTGAAACTCAAAGATTTGGATTCAAGGCATTGGAGGCCTTCTCATTTTTTAGTTAATGAGGTGATGAGATTGAATTCACCCCCTATGATCCAATGCTTATATCCTATGATGGCTTGAAGGGCTTGGATCGAATTCAGGAATAGATATTTTTTTGTTCCAAAATAGGACCTGTAGACATTGGTAAGTATACCATTAGTTGTGGATCCTACAAGTTGGAAGTGAGCATAGAGGGTTTTCTGAGTGAAGAAGTGAGAGGCGAGTGTTATCTCCTCGGGGTTCCAGAGTATGGCCATGCCTCCAAATGCACCCAAGGAATTAATTTTTATTGCTTGAGAACCTCTTTAGATTTTGGAGGCTATCTCGAAGATCAGGTTGTTACTGCATTTGGTTTCTTGTATCATCACCACAGTAGGTTGTTCCTTGGAATTTTTTTTCTTCATTATGATTTGTTTGGTTTGAGAAATACATTTACATTAGTTCCATTAAAAATCCAAAAACAAAATTACTCAATTATCTTTTTTGTACACCCCACGAAGTGTCATCATAAAAGATATCCAATTCACAGTGTAAAACCATTGACCCATGATAGTTGTTGGAAGATGGCAAATTACAATTGGTAGGGTAAAGCAGTTGTCCATTTTCATCAAACATCTATTTGCGATATGTTTGTCCTAATAAGAGCTTATGGAATTTTGGGACTACTGGAATCTCTTGAGGATCTAAACTCGATCTTGAATCTTGATTCTACAAAATTAAATGAACAATTATTCAAATACACATGCATGCATAACATAAATTCAATGAGATAAATGAATTATAAATAAAATATTGACATATTCCAATCAGCGTGAGAGAATTTGAAGGACTTCCAATGATATGGAATGAGCTAGAATCTAAAGAATTGGTCATTTGATATTATGATTCTTTTTTTCCTGCATTTGAGCCAAAATCCTTATCTTGGGAAGTATAGAACAATTTAACTTCAAATAGAATTCCAAATAACTTTTATAAATTAAATATGCACTTAATCATATAAAGACGCACCAATGCATTTTGATAAACCAAATGCACCGGTGCATTTAATTGAGTGAAGCATCGAAGACTGACCACCATTATTGCCTCCTTAAAATTTAAATGTGGATGTTTGCATTTGTATTTTGAAAATTAAATTGTTTTACGATGTGTCATTACTTACACACCACACTAGAGGGTTTCTAACTGTATAGTGCACCGACTTAAGCAAGTTATAAAAATAATGTGTGCTTACTATCAATGCATTGAAATTTATTACAAAAATTAAATTGGTGCATTATAGGTACATAACGCATTGGTGCATTACTCGTTGTATAGTGCACCAAAAATGTAAGTTTCAAATAAAAAATAGTGCACACATTTGTCATCAATGCGTCGAAATATATAATGAAAAAATGAGCGGGAACTTCAGTTTTTGTGTTTATAAATGAAAACCCTATTCATTCTTTTATTTTTTTGCCAAACTTTAGAAGGGAGATTTGTGCAACATAGATTTATCAGCAAAGACTTCGTAGTGGGTGGACTTTTTTTGAAGAGCCAAATTCGAAAGGGATTATGGTAAATCACATAAAAATCTGCAGATTTTAGGTATACGATTTCATTCTATTAATCATCTTAATCTTTCCCTTATTTGATTCAAACAATTTTCAATGCATTCTCAAACAAAAAAAGGGTTTCATAGTTAACTTAAGGATTAAAAGCCCTAATTTCCTCATTGTTTTTTTTCTTTCTCTTTCTATATTTCACAAGGAGAATTTTTTTTAGCAAAATATTTTTATAGGGTTTGTTTATTTATATATGGACATTTCCTATCAGTTGTAATGAAACCACTCATTGCATTAGATCCCAAATCGTCCTATCACTGTCAGTTTTTTTAAACACCTTCGCAGTTAATAGTGTGTTTTGTACATTTGAAGAGCATTGATGCATAATTTTATGTCAACAAAACCACTTAGTTTAAATTAGAAATAATATTTAAAAAAAAAAAAATCACAGTCAATGGTGCACATTGTACCTAGATAAGCACAAGGACACATTTTCTTACAAAGAGCATTGTTGAGTTTAAAATGGAAATAATATTGTTTTTTATATGGAAACCGCCATGTCTTAAATTAGTTCAGAGCTCGATGATGCGTAATAAATAGTACTTAGGAAGTTATTCTTTTCTTAGTTCATAAAGCACCGTTTGAATACAAAATTTTGTAAAACATTTTCATTTTCGCAACGACATTGTTATAATATACATATGTGTATAAATATGGTCCAAGCACCGGTGCGTATAAATATGGTTGATGCCTCGGTGTGTATTAATTTACTATACACACCGATATCTTATTTTGTATAAAATTACGTAATTTTTATATCTGATGATTTTTTTTCGGGGAGACTTTGAAAATTCCAAGGGACAAACAAAGGGAAAATCAACACAATCCAGTGGGGATATCCAAAAAATGTAGAAGAAGGTGGTAAAAGAAATGACTATAATTGTGTCACTAGAGGAGCCATCCCCACTATAATGTGCATCAAAGGTATGTAATCATTTATTTATTCTTTTATGTACTTCAAATTTAATTATCACGTGAAATACTAATTTTCAATTGTTCTGGTGCAAAAAAGAAAAAAGAAAAAATAGAACCCATTCAACACATAAGACAGGACAATGAGGAATAAAAGGGTTGATCGCAAACTTTGTGAGTATTTACGTTTTAAGCCTTTCTTAAGATTTCATGTTTGTTGTGATCTTTACATTTAAATAATTAATTTACATTTGTCCATGGATGTCTTCTAATAGGTGCTAACATACAAAGAGGATCCAACCCATGAATTGATCAACATTGGGTTAAGTATGGGTTGTAAGTATATGTTGAAGTATGAAAGTTTAATTGAACAATTTGTAAGTAGCTATGTTGTTTAACTTTCATTGTTTTATAATTAATAAAACAACAAGAAACCTTTATATAATTATATTCATTGTGATTTGTCATGGCGTATTAAACATGCAGGAAACAAAGTATGGAATACAACCAACAGAAAATATTTTGAGAGAAGGCATGAAGCATAGCTTCAAAAGAATGTCTATTGTACTTTATAAAAGATTCGTTGCTAAGGTAAGTTTTTTTTATTTATGTAATCATATATATATATATAACACTTCATTTATATGTTTGTAGATGGAAGATGAACAAGCAAAACATAAAAAGCAAGTTGATCAAGAAAACATCAAGTTAAATAACCAAAGTACAATATCGCCTACAAATGATGAATAAATGAGGTGTGCACACAGCTCAAGCAATGACAACAGTTCAAGTTATTAATGACAATCAATGTAATTGAATGTTGTTGCAAGTTGTATGTTTTGGATTATTTGTGCCTGGAAATCAGGGATTTTGTTTAATGTACTCGACATATTGTCCCAATTGCATAAGAACGTGTTACCAATAAGTTTAAAAATTACATCTTTGTTGCAATTTTATTATTATGGACCTTTATGTTGTCCCTTTTTGTATGACAATGGATCTCTTATTCATATGTAATAAAATGGGCTTCTTATTTTATTTCATTGTCGAATGTTGCAAAATGTTGCATTGTTGAATAATTAATATGTGAATAATTTACATTGTTACCAATAACAGTGGTGTAATTCATTGGATAACACACTAATGCAATCATTATATCAAAATGTAATAACAAAAATATAAAATAATATTATTATAAAAAATATTTGATTTTGAAATGATTAATTGAAAAAAAACAATTAATTAAAATATATACATATCAGTGCATGGTATTCTTATGAACTCACTAGATGATGTGTTCCATAATATAAAAAGCGATGCATTTTGACGAGTCATATGCACTGGTGCACATTAACTATAATAACGCATCGATATGAACTATAGAGAAAAAACATAGTTTTGTAAATGACATAACGTATAATAATATTTATCGTTTTAAAATTGTACAATGCTCATGTTTAAAATATGAACCAAGGCACCCTAGATGGGGTGACACATCGCGCATGAAGGCCACCTGGGTTGGGGCCAATCCTTGCCATAAATAAGACATGCCGACTCCCATCCCCTCAACATTATGGATGGGAGCAGGCCCCAACCACCAGCCTCACACCATGGGACTTCTCCCTCACGTGAACAGTCTGGAGGCACAGTCAGTTAAGGTTGGAGAATTAATGGAGGAACTTGTCCTGTCGCTCCTCCTGGATATCAACAAACCTTTCCATGGCTTTATCCATTTTGATTTTGACCCACACCAGACAGGCATCTGTGAGCTCTGGTGCAGCCATTGGAACACCCTCTGCATTTTCACCATCAGAATTTTCTTCCCAATGTCGCAAGAGAGAGGGAAGCCACGTCGTGGCTCCGCCTAGTACACCTTTGCTACTCATCAGAAGAGAAAGCAGCAGCTGGAGTGCACGATGTCTATGGCTCAAACTCAACTCTCGCACAGGGAAAAAATGGCCAGGACACCTCCCATGGCGTATGTGGAGAAGGTCTTCCTAAAGGAGCCAATTCAGTCTCCTCCAGAGCATCTTCTTTTCACTGTACCTGATAACTAGCAGCCACCAAACAACCTCCTGGGGGAATCCACCATGGTTGCCACTGTGGAGCAGCAAGGACGCAGCACCGGGGAAGCTCGATTGGAATAATTCCCCACTTGTTACATCAAGGAGGAGATTTCGGAGGAGTTGGACTCACAGGAAGATGCACTCGCAGGTGGATACATTTCTTCCAAAGACATGGAGAGGGATAAGGAGAAGAAGGCAGTTTCATAGGGTTAGAGAGTAGACATGGAGCAACAGAGCGAGGAAGCAACAAGCGAGGTCACGGAGACTAGGTCGAGTGGCAAGTCAAGGGATGGTGGCAAGGTCCTTGCACCACCTCCCATCTTGGACTTGCAAGAAAAGTGGCATGTCCCACCACCATTTTTCCACCCGGACCACCTTGAATTGATGTTCGATTTAAGGATTCATATGGCATACCAAGTCCACCATGGCACTCTCATGAGCTAGCGTATGGATATGTTGTATGACACCTTCTCCAATGTGCCAGCAGGGAAGAGCTACCTAACCTGTGCACAACCTTTTGTGATGCCAGCTAGGGAGAGAGTGCAGGATGAAGGTGTCGACATGGCCACCTCTGAGGCCACCGGGTAACTTCTTATGGTTATGCTTATGGTTATGGTTATGGTTCTAGAGTCTGTTAGGTATGAACTGTCTTGGTCTAAACTAGTTTAATTTTCTATACTTCTGGTTAAGTTTCAAACTATGGAATGCCATCTGCCTTGGTTTCCTATGGGCAGGACAGTTGGCGGACATCCTTTTTTTTTTACATGGATATCATGGGCTGCCAACTGTTCCAGTTTCTGCTAATTTGGCGGAACAACTAGTAGCCTAGGCACAGTTGTATATTTGGCGTTGACCTGTCACCTCAAATATTCAAAATTGAACTACCCTTCAGTACACATGGTAAAACAAACACAAATACATACTAATTATATAAGCACCAAGGTGAAGGATATATTAAGTGCATTGAGGCTTGAGATAACTTAAACACTCTGGTGCGTACTATAACTTAAATGCACCAGGGTGTACAAAAACTAAAAAGCATCGGTGCTTCATATGAAAACAAGGCGGAACTGGTGTGTAGAAATTATAAGAGCATCGATGCTCTCCATATTACAACAAAAAATGGAAATTGGTGCACAATAATTATAACTACACCGATGCATTTGTATTATATAAACACACAGGGGTGGATTTGTATAGAGCGCACCTGTGTGTTTTGAAAATAAATGCACCGGAGAAAAAAAAAAAAACTCTACTACAACCTTTGCTTGCCCAATTTTTTTTAGTTATATGGAACATTTATTAAAACCTCCACAGTCAATAGAGGAGGATGTAGCAAAGGGTTTTTTGAAAAAAAATTCAGCTTTTGCAACACTAAAAACCTTCGCCATAAGGTGTTCTCCTTGTATTGGACAGAGTTAGCTCAGGGTTTGCAAACCCTTGATTTAAAAAATGTGAAAGCCATTGAGGGTTATACTACTAAAGGGACTTTAAAAAATTTCATTACCAAACAGAAGGATGGCTCATTTTTTCCCTCTTCCAAATGAAAGGACAAGCGAGGTGGTGATAATGAAGGTCTGGAGGTTAGGAAGGGACATGTTGGTTCTCATAGTGATGAAGTTACCACCAACAATGATTTTACACACCCTTATCAGTTCCACTATGAATCCTAGAGGAAAATAATTCCAAGGAACTATTCCTAATGATGTTTGGAACCAAACACCAATTGTGAAGTAGAGGGGTCGGTCATTGGCCAATAGGAGAGGTAGTTTTGTGTCCCATTCTAGGAGAAATGCCATTATTTCTTCAAGAAAACTTACTATTTTTGGTTCCCCCAAGAAAAAAATTGGAGGAATTGGTGGTGCTATTCATAGATGTGAGGAATAAAACCCACCTCAAGGCAATATGGAGAGGGATCATGTTGTCCCAAAGAGGAAAAGGTCACCACAACATCATAAACTTTAGTTAGAACAAAAGTTAGAATTCGAGAAGCACAAATGGAAACATCAATGTATTATTTAAATCAATATTCCTTGATGAAGCGACATCAAATTCTAGGCCTTCCAAATTTTTGTAATTCTACCTTCTACGACCTCCCCTACCTTTTCTTCCCCACTGACCTTCCCATTAGGTGTCTTTCTATATGTTGGTCCATTAAATAAACTTGGATTGACCAGTTTCCACATTGTCTACTTCTAGGTATTTCTATATATCTCAGGTTCATGGGAGGCCCATCCTTGCCCTCGAGGGAAAATGCATATCAATTTCTCATTTATGTATCATTCATTGAGATTTTGGTAGAGGCTATATCAACCCACTTTGTTTCAGAAAATTTTAAACTGTGTTATTTTGGGGAATTTCAATTTTATTAAAAGTGGCCCCCAAAAAGAACTATTCAAGTAGTCATCTTGTTTTTATGAGTTCTTAATGATTTTGAATCAATGGGAACTTGAGAAGGCGACTCTTCGCAACTCCTTTGATCTTGAATGAAATAGTCTTCTAAAGTTCTTTGTTTTGTCTTATCATGTTTTATTTATTTCCTTCCTCGTGCACTTACATTACATAATGAAGGGAAATATGTGTTATGAGCAAATTTTGTTAGCTTATGAACCTTGTAGTTATCATCATTTTTATTCTTTTCAATGATTGAGATTTCTTGGTCCTTTCTTGGGTAGCACTATGCTTTAAAAGAAAATCAACAATTTAAAATAATTTTCTATGAGTGGATAGATTTTGTTGGGGTTTCTTATTTATTGCCTTCCCATTAGGGTCATTAAAAGATCATAAGAAAATATAAAAAATTCAAGAGTAGGAGTGCCACCTCCTTAAAAATGAGGGAGGGATTCATGAGACCTTCTTGTGACCTTCCAATTTTGGTAATTTTTTCCTTTGCAAGAAGAATATGTTAACATTTTTGGTGACCATATTGGGGACAAATCAAAGACTCTATTTATAGACCATAGATAGTCCTCGTGATTAGTGACTCGGATACATGAAACTAAGTTTCCCACCAAGATCCATTGTAACCTCACTTTCCCATGGGTCTTGAAGATCAATGCAATATCTTAAATCAATTGTACAATATTTCCCTTCAAACCACTAAGGATCAAATGGAGCTTTAGCATTCTTGGCAAGCTCTTGCACAAGAAGAAAGGCAAGATTGATTGCAAGAAAAGAAACTCCATTTATCTAATCAACCAATGAAGAACTAAAGTCTTACAAGATTTTTTTTTACAATGGCCACCCCAGAAGGATGGAAGGGTGATTTGACCAAAGGACAAAGGAAATCTATTGAAGAGTGATTGAATGTTGGGATTGAAGGAGAGAGCTCCATAGTCCAAAATCCATTTTAGTCTCCACCTTTGAATATTATCCCTAAATCCATATCTACCTAACAACCATACTAAGAGTGAAGAGATTTCAATTTTCGAACATGAACAAGAATTCCTAAGGTACCAAAGGCGATGACCCAGGATGATCCCCTTGGCCCTTAAGGGGGAACATCACTTGTTACCTATTATTCCACCTAGTGGCTTGCTAATGTTCAATGATGATGGAGTGGGAAGCCTAGAAAGATACATTTATAATTTATTGGCTATGTGTGATAACCATTTAATCACTAATGAAGACGTCATGGTCAAGGTTTTTCCTCAAACCCTAATTGGATCAACATATGATTAGTACCTATCCCTCCCAACCATCTATATCACATATTATAATGACATAGAGGAAATATTATTGAGTAGGTACACTCATACCATAAAATACCACACATTGCTTACATAATTTACCCAAATTCATCTAGATAAGAACGACAAAATCCAAGATTTCAATCTCACGTTTTTTCAAAACCTTGCAAAAGATCCCCGAAGATCAATGCCTGAATGACCCAATAATTGTTGGATATTTCAAGAATGTTATGCTTCAAAATTTCAACTATGATATTAAATTCTCTCAAATTGACACTCTTGAAGCAACCATGATGAAGGCCTGTGAAATGGAGGAAGACATGTTGGAAAGCAATGTGGATCCTCAAAGCATGTTAGGGAGTGTAGAGGAAAATGCCAACATTGAATATGTCATTCATAGAACCCTCCACATCATCAAATCAACTAGGGATAAAGGCACGGGAAGGGGAATATTTCAAGGGAACACCCCCCCAACATGCATCCAATTTTGACTCCAAAATAAGTATCAAGAGTCCACTATGATTCAGAGTTAATTCAACTAAATAGGACAATACGATACCTCCAAAAAGAATTGTTGTGGCTAAAAAGGGGTGACAATTTCTAACATAAATCCCATAACTCGATTCAAGGAGGGCGAGCACCAAGATTAAGAGAATATATAAATTCCCCATTCCGAAGGGATGATTAAGGACCATGGTCAAGACCATCTCAAGCAGCGATTCCAAAAGTTGTGGTGATGGATGAGTGTTATGGAGAAGAGATCTCTCCAAATAACAATGAAGAGTTTTTAAATGAATCCCACCAAGATGAGGGTAATCATTCCCAAAAATTAGACATGACATAATGGGATGAGAAATTCATTCCTATGTATGATTCTAGCATGTTTGATAAAGAAGAGCATGCTGACCTAAAACCATTCAAACAAGAAAATGTCGTCCAAACTAGATCACAAGACAACAAGTTCAAATCAAAAGGTCATGTGGGAACACCTCTGCTAAGAAGGAACCTATCCCAATCAGGATGGGTCCAAACCATGTAAAGAAAAAAGGGGAGAACCCACATTGGCCTAGATGACTTACAATATCATGGATGACCTCAACAAGGTCCAAATTTCCATGTAATTCCTTGAAGTAGTGAAGATTCCTCGGCATAGAAAAAATTGTTGTGATTGCTAAATATGGAGTGCAATAGCAGACAAAACAACCCTATAATAATTACCATCAACTCGCCACACCATCTAGAAGGGTATGTGGCAAGACACCACCATTTTTTGTGTCTTTGCAAAATGGTGATTTTATCCTACATAATTGTATAGTGGAAAGTGGTGCCAACAAGCATATCATGTTGCTTTCTATTATGGAAGCCATGGGTTTGGAATGTACAAGGTACTATGATGTAGGTGAAGGGATGTAATCTA
The DNA here is from genome assembly GCA_009831015.1 of Picea engelmannii. Taxonomy (NCBI): domain Eukaryota; kingdom Viridiplantae; phylum Streptophyta; class Pinopsida; order Pinales; family Pinaceae; genus Picea; species Picea engelmannii. The sequence goes on from ML807915.1 coordinate 314,710, forward strand.
TAGATTCTAGAAAGGTTCCAGCCTATGGGGAGATAAAATATTTATATGCATGGCTAAGTTCTTCTCCTCATATCCATACTATATTCACTATCACAGTAGTAGACCTATTGGTCACATATGGACTTGTCCTAGGCCAGAAATTTTAATGATGTATCTTGCATGATTATCCCTACTAGGGATGGCATTTTTATTATGGTGCTTCAAGAACCAAAGAGATCAATTTATTTTAATAAAATGGATGCTAAACAATTGGAGAATTATTTGGATGCTAACCTAGGAAACTATGCCATTTTAAGTGAAGAAAGTACCAAAGCACCTACTCTTCTGAACCATGATACCTTGAGGGAAAGAAGTGGGTGATGTTTTTCAATGGTGTCGATTTGAAGACCGGATTGGGGGGGGGGGTTATTTTTCTAGAGTATCCCACTAGGAGAATCCATTCCGCTTCTTTCATAAGACACTTTTAATGTAAATCAATGTTGAGAAGTATCAAGCCCTAATTCACAAGTTATTATAGTGTAAGGAAATGTGTGTTTGAGATATGACAATAAGAGGGGATTCACAACTAGTGGTCAACCAAGTTGAGAAGAAGTTTACCATCAAGAAAGGGCACCTCAAGGCATACATCCATAAATTTTGGGATTTGATTAAGGACTTTCAGTCTTCCAACATAGAATTCATCCTGAGACAGGAGAATTAGAGGGTCGATTCTATGAAAGCAAGTTCACTTTTTGATCCACACCCATCCCTACTAGATGTTGCTTTCTGCTTTGAACTAATATTTATACCATGATTACCAAATAATAAATCTTTTTGGAAAATCTTTG
>ML807915.1:361933-372095 GCA_009831015.1 Picea engelmannii
TATATATATATATATATATATATATATATATATATATATATATATATATATCTTATATGTTTTATATAAGATATATATAAAACATAAGTATCACCATCTTAGAAAGCTTCCCTTGATGTTTTTCGAGCACAGAAACAAAATTCTAAAGAATCACAAGTAATCACTTATCGTCTTAAGGTCTGATAGACCAATTAGGTTTTAGTGGACGTTAATCATCATCATCATCATATATGTTATATGCTTTATATATTAAAACATATATTATATATGTTTTAAAATATAAAACATAAATGTTATATATAAATATTATTTTTTTTTAAATATTTATGAAANATATATAAAACATAAGTATCACCATGTTAGAAAGCTTCTCTTGATGTTTTTCGAGCACAGAAACAAAATTCTAAAGAATCACAAGTAATCACTTATCGTCTTAAGGTCTGATAGACCAATTAGGTTTTAGTGGACGTTAATCATCATCATCATATATGTTATATGTTTTATATATTAAAACATATATTATATATGTTTTAAAATATAAAACATAAATGTTATATATAAATATTTTTTTTTTTTAAATATTTATGAAAGAAAAAAATTAAGGTCTTTTAATTTAGTTTAGTCAAATATGTTTTATTTTAGATGTTTTTCTTAAAATATTTTATTGAATTTTCTTTTTTTTAGTTTTTTTTTTCTTTTTTTTTTAAGTTTGAAGGCTTTTCTTGTTCATTTTTTTAACAAAAAAAAAAACCTATTTTTGTTTTAAATTATTGTTTTCATGCCAAATTTTAAATTTTTTTCATTTCTTTTTAGTTTTTCTTTGGTTTTCACCATTTTGTTAAGTTTTGTTGTTTTTTCTTTAATTTGGATTTTAAATATATTTTTCTAAATGTGTTTTTGTCTTCATTAAAAAATATATATTTGTGAAGATTTTCTTTTTTCTCTTTATTTATTTTTTAATGTAAATTTAAGAAGAAGAAAAAAAGAAGTTAAATGACCATTTAGGATCTAATTTTGGGTTTTTTATTCGTGTAGGGATTTGTTGTCAAGGCCACAGTTTGAATTAGGTTGTAATTAGTTGTAATTTTAGCGTTTAGAAAAAACATTTTGCTTTAGGTAGCGTCATGTTTTTATTTAGGTGTTGATTTTAAGGTTTTTCTAAGCAACTATTTTATGTTTTAATGCCATGCTTGAAAAAAGTTGTAATTTTGACCTGGTCAGAAAAATTGGTGCTATCGATAGCACCGCGTTTTGATTTGGGGGTTGATTTAGAGTTTTTTTGAACAACCATTTTATCCTTTAAGCCCATACTTGAAAAAAGTTGTAATTTTAACCCAGTTACAAAAAATGGTGCTACCAGTAGCACTACTTTTTGATTTGGGGGTTGATTTTAAAGTTTGTTTGAGAAGCCATTTGATCCTTTAAGCCCATGATTGAAAAAAGTTGAAATTTTGACTCGGTTACAAAAAATGGTGCTACCGGTAGCACCACTTTTTGATTTGGGGGTTGATTTTCATGTTTTTTATGCAAAAATATGGGTTTTAAGGGCTAGAGTTCTCGTTTTGAGGTCACAGTTCTCATTAAGTTGGTAACTATATTGTTGAAGGAATCAATTTTGAAGAGACATTTGCCCCAATTACCAGAATGGAAGCAATCTTATTGTTTTTAGCTTATGCATGATTATTCATTTGTTCATTGTTTATTTACTCTGCAAATATTGGATGATAATGCTACATTGATATAACACTTGCATTATATGGTTAAAAATGATTAGATTGTTCTATTACTAATTCACCCCCCCCCCCAGTAATCCAACATTATTAAAATGTTAAGTATAGGCTACATACAACTTATGATATATTTGGGCAATTGATTGTTGAATGGTATGGTTATGCTCCATTAGCAAAACATGTGAGTCAAGTTTATTTTGATGTTAAATATATGATGGGCACATAATAGAATGGATCTATATATCAACCTTCAACCCAATTTTGATGTTGGAAATTTATTGGAAAATAGCTAAAGTGTGGTCGACATATGTTTGGAATGAACGTTTGGAGGCTAAGTGCACTCTAGAGTTGGTTGCGGTTGAAGCAATTTATAGCAAAGTATGGAAAGCGACGTGCATTTACTACATGTTGTCTTTACCCTACCTCAAAGCTACCACCTTCACTATACTTCTCGCACTCGTTTTGGTTGCTCTGGTTAGTAGCGCCTCCATTGTGCTCGGCCCTTGGCGGAAAAATAATTGTGCTTTGTAGCTTTGTAGTGTTCTTTCTTCAAGTATGTGGCCTTTATATCTTCATTCATGGATTATTAGCTCTGGTCCAGATAAAATCATCTTGTTGGCTCTTAGAGTTTGCATGCAGAATGTGTTTGTTTTCCAAAGTTTACAGTGGATTGTTTGAGAGCATTTTGGTCGTGTAAAATGCATTTTGATCTAGGTTTCTTCCTTTTGGCATTTAAGAGATTCAAATTGGAATTATTGTTCGACCTTCTATTTTGAAGTGTATGGTTGTGTTGCGCCTGGAGAAAACACTAGTATTACTATGGTATGACTGTTGGCAAACGTCTATGGGTGGATACGTTTTGTTTCGCTCACTTTTTATGATTAATTTTTAAGGGTTTCTCTTTGAAAGGAAAAGAACAATTGGGTTTTGTGACTATGTTATAATACCCTCACCCCATGCCCAGACCTTGAAAGATTTGCAGTCCTTTTGTATTATTATTACCATGGCTTGTGAAGTTATGAAGGCATGTGTGTTATGTCTTGTTGTCACTTATAAATTTTGTTGCAGGAAGGGATTGTTATTGTCTCACTTGCAGTCAACAATCCCACCTCACACCCACTCTTTTTTCTCCAATAATTGTTTCCCCATCCAATACGTATGGGAAAGTAATAATTTTAAACCCAAATTCGAAACTTTGTCCAACTATTTTGACCTAACCGTTGGAAGATTAATTAAATCCACAAAATTGTGGCTCGCTTTGTTATTTATCTAAGAGGGAACTCGGTCAACTTTGAAGTTAGTATTGGTTTAATGAAACAACGACTACTAAGATTGTATTGGGGTTTCGAACCCAGTTTGATTTCTCAGGAATGATTTTGGGGTTATGGTGTTTTTTTTTTAATGAACAGTGGATGGTTATGATTCTTTTCCCATCCTTTCCTGTTGACTTTTATAACTGAGTCCAAAATCATTTTTTCCACAGAACACTCCACCAATTTAAAAGGAGAATGGAACTTACAATGTTTGACAATTATGAGATTTCCCTTGAGTTTGATATTGAGCAGTTTAAAAAAATTGCCATGTCATGGATACTGTACGTTGAAGTTTCTAAAGAAATGGTTATGGTTCAAACGAGATTTGGTTGGTGGGAGTTTTGTCAGATTAGTTGGGAAATAATTGGCTTGGTAAACAGTGTATATATAAATGTCTTTTGGCAAATGATGCTAATGTTGATTTTAAAGTTAATAAATGTTATTTCATGTAATAGAACAGTAATTGTCTCATTCATGTTCATTATCTCATTTTCCGCTCATTATATGCCCACCATATTCCCAATAACATTTAATTTATCCCATGCATGTTATTATGAATTTCATTTTTAAAAGGATTGGATGACAACTTAAATTGAAAATTATGATATGGATACATTGTTTCGTTTTTTATTTTGCTTGAATGGTATCCATTTATTCATTCTCGTCCATACTATCATTTTTCATTTATTACAAAGCCCCCCATTTTCCCAATGACCCTGAAGTTCCCTGTCCAAATGCAATTGATTATTAAATTCAATATGTGAAGGATTGTATAAATGGATGGATTGCATGTGCTTCTGTTGTGAATGATAGAGCCATCATGTTGATTTTATTTAGGTAGAGTGTTAATGAATGAATGGTTAAAGGTTTTCCATATTGTGATTTGAATCTTGCATTAGGATGAGTTTTTTTAGCAGGGGCAGCAACGACAGAGGTGCAAACAAATGCAGAGGTAATAATTGGCAAAGGAGTCATAGAAGGCCACGATTCTCAATTCACTTTGATGTTGATCCACAAGAATTGAATCGGCTTTTCCAAGTTGGATTCTTTAATTTAGTTGGCCAAGGGATTATGCATCCTAGACCTGTAATCTAGGTGGATATTAGTGGCCACCCACCTATTCCAACTGGCTCCTCTTGTCAATTTTTGTTCAGCACGTTCTTTTGTACTTCTCTGTAATTGTGGGTTCTAAACTTTTGGGACTGTCTGAATCCAAACACATCATCCAGGTGGATACTGGTGGCCTCTTGCCTAATCCAACTAGCTTATTTTGTATGTTTTCATGTCAGCACATTTTGTTGTACTTCCAGGGCCGTTTTGGGGCCCTAAACATTGTTTTTTTGGCTTGCCACAATCAAACTATAAACAGAGTCAGATTTCGATGGTGGAATGTGTAGTTCTTTGAAATACCTTTCCAACGGGCTATCATGCACCTAAAACGAAGGTCGTATGCAAAATTTACGACCCCGGGAAGTTGAGGTACCAACTTACCCATAGGGGCCCACATGACTTTTGGTGTTTCACCTTCTAGGGTTAGGTTTTTGGATATCTAGGGTTTTGGAATTCATGAGTAATATAAAAAAGGCCTTTGGAGCCTCATTGTAATCATTTTCTGCTCAGAAGGATGCATGTAGCAGCCACATCTCTTCTCGGAGATAACTACCACCATTCGAGCAAGTGTTTCAGTTTTGCGATTTTACAGTTTCAGCCTATTTCATTTATTTAATAGAAGATATTGTTGACTGGATATCTGTTTGATTCTTCATATCTCTTTATTTGTTGTATTCAGTATGTAATCAGTTTGTTCCGCTCCTAAATCCGGATCAGTGGTATAAGAGCAGTTTGCTCTTCATTTATTTTTCTTCGTGCATGTCCCCGACAAGATCTGGGTACAAGAAGTTGGGACTCGAACCAATCAAGTCGTTGCAATATCGGTCATGCCTAGCCCAAAAAAAACCCATGGGGGATGAAAATAAAAATGATGGAGCAGGAGATCTTATTAAAATGTTGCTCGAGGAAGCCCTCACGTGACAAAGGAACGAAATGATGGACAACTTTGCGCAGATCCTTCGATGACTGTCCTCAGGAGAAGCATCTTCATCAAGCGGCCATGGAAACCCCTTCAAGGTACAGGTAAATTTTGATATTCCATTATTTGAAGGACTGATAGATGCGGATGTTGTAGATAAATGGTTGAATCTTCTTGAAGGGTATTTTTCGGTCCACAATTTTTTCGATAGGGAAAAGATTACTTTTGCACTCCTCAAGGTCATCCCCCGTGTCAAGGACTGGTGGGATACTTAATCTGAGCAAAGGGTCATAGAGGAATCTGTAATATTTGTGGTGGGCCCTATATGGGATTCCTTCCGAGATGCCATTAAAGAACAATATTACCCTATTGAAAGCTACAAGGACCAGAATACCATATGGACCACCCTATGTCAAGAAAGGGACTAGACAGTACCAGATTTCACCAATATTTTCCATACCCTGTGCACCAAATTGGGTATCAAAGACTCTGAGCGTCATCTGGTGCTCAAATATTGCAGTTGTTTGCATAGATACATTCAAACATAAATGGAGTTTCTAGACATCGCCTCATTGGGCACATCTTATAGATATGTTCTCAAGATCGAGCATAAATTTAAGCAAAAGAGGTGAGAGTTTGGATGTGCAAACTCCTCAAAACTGAAGCAGGGAAAAGGTGGCCCAAAACCACACAACAAGGGACCGAGCCAAGATGGATTCTCTTAGGACAACCAATCCAAGCCACAACATAAGAAGGGCAATGAGACGTTGAAGAAGGACACGGGAAAATGGTGTGAGTACCATAAAAGCCCCTGGCACAACACTGAAGAATGTCGCTCCTAGCAGTCACTCGTGGTCGAGCTAAAGGCTTCCGAGTCAGAGGTCGATTCTGATTCTCAATCAAATCTCGAATAAGGGAAGCATATTATCGATGTTGAACCCAGTTCCACTATCACTACCACCAAAATCTGGCCAAGCAAACCAAAAGAACCAGAGGAAGGGGAATGCTTCTTTCACTCATAGATGTGGGTAAAGGGGGCTCTGCTTCATTTCATTGTCGATAGTGGCAGATAGAAGAACCTGATTTCAGCAGAGTTCATCAAGTGGATGGACCTGCCAATGACATCGCACTTGCAGCCCTACACCATCAGCTAGCTTCGGCAAGGAAGAGATCTTTGTATCATTCAAGAGTGTCGTCTACCCTACGACATCAAGCCTTTCAAAGATGAGGTATTGTGTGATATTGCTCCCCTTGAAGTTTGTGATGTTCTTTTAGGAAAACCATATTTGTGGAAGCATCATGTTGTGTATGAGTCTAGACCCCGCAGTGTTATTATTACTTTGGGTAGAAAAATGTACAAGATACCAGCGGTAGCGCTGCCTACCACTATTTCTTTAATCTCTGCTAAGCAATGCAGTAAGGTCAATTCACATACTGGAAAGTTCGTCTTCTTTGTGATATGTGCTCACAATAAGAAGAAGGATGTCTCCTCTGCATAGAGCCTCTCTTTGCAGTAGAAGCAAGTGGACAGGATCGTGGAATAATACAGAGACATCTTCTCCTCACCCACCGAGGTACCGACGCACTGCCAAGTCAAGCATCCAATTGATCTGACCCCCGGTGCACCTCTACCTAATGGACCAGTCTATCATCTCTCACTGATGGAAAATGATGAAATGAGGCATCATATCCAAGAGATTCTTCAAAAGGGGCACATCAGACCCAGATCCTCCCCTTGCGGAAACCCGATTGTACTAGTGCAAAAGAAGGGTGGGACTTGGCGACTCTGCATTGATTACAGAGCCTTAAACAAAATCACAGTCAGGAACCGATACCCAATTCCCAGGATTGATGACCTTCTTGACCAACTCAAGGGGCCAAAGTTCTTCAGCAATATTGACCTAAAGTCTAGCTACCACCAGGTTCCCATCGAACCAACTAATGTATGGAAGACAACCTTCAAATCTAAAGAAGGTCTCTTTGAATGGTTGGTCATGCCCTTTGGCTTAACAAATGCACCATCCACTTTCATGAGGTTGATGGATAATGTATTGTGACCCTTCACCAACTCCTTTGTGGTGGTATATTTGGATGACATCCTCATCTTCAGCAGAACTTAGGATGAGCACATGCAACATATTCAGTAGGTTTTGAGCACTTTGCGGCAACACAAGCTATATGCCAACTTCGAAAAGTATTATTTTGCCATGAACAGAGTACAATACTTGGGGTACATTATTGATGAGCATGGGGTACATGTTGATCCAACTAATATCCAAGTCATCTGTGACTGGCCAGCCCCAACCACACTAACTGAGCTTCGGAGCTTCTTGGGACTGGCCAACTTCCACCAACGATTCGTGTTGGGATTCTCCCATATTGCATGGGCCCTCAACCAGGTGACCAAGGGCAGTGGCAGGGAAAATTTCATGTGGGGGAAGGAACAACAATGAGAATTCGATGATCTAAATCATCGCTTGTTCTCAGCTCCAGTACTCTCCTTTCCCAATCTACAGCAATTGTTCGAGATTGAGACTAATGCATCTGACTATGTTGTAGGTGCAATTCTCACTCAACACGGCCATCCGATGGCATAACATAGTGATACACTCTCAGATATTGTCCGGAAATACCCCACCTATGACAAGGAAATGTATTCCACTGTACAAGCATGTCGTCAATGGAAACATTACATTCTTGGAAAGGAGACGATCGTCCATACTCATCACAAGCTTCTGCAGTTCATACAGACACAGGGAAAATTGTAGAATGACCGCCATCAGAAGTGGTCCACCTACCTGCAACAATTCCATCTCAACATCAAGTATAAGACAGGGATCTCAGATCGTGTCACTGACTGCCTCAGTTGACCTCCTGTGGTTGCACTCACCACTGTGCTCCATTCCTCTAGATATGAGGCATCTGAATGGCCCAAACTTTATCAGCAATATCTAGACTTCACCACCACCTATCAGCTCTTGGGTACAGGTGCAATTGTCACTGATTTTCACATTCATGACGGACTATTATGCCATCTGGGCCATTTCTGTGTTCCTACAAGCAAGCGTGAAAAGATGATATGGGAAGCCCACTAAAGTCATATGGCGAGAAATTTTTGCATGGAGAAAATTGTGGTTGTTCTTCCGAAACATTTTTATTGGCCAAAACTTTGACAAGACGTCGGCAAGTATATCATATCTTGCACTTCATGTGCCATTGTCAAGCCAGCCATTAAGAAACTAGGCTTATACACCCCTCTTCCTACTCCCGAGAATCCTTGAGAATCTGTCTCAATGGATTACATGTCTGGCCTTCAGTCCACCAAGCAAGGAAATGACTGTGTATTTGTGGTCGTTGATCGGTTTTTGAAGATGGCCATCCTCACAACCTGCAAGAAGAATATCACGATGACAGATACTGCTAAGTTCTTCTTTGAATGAGTGTGGATCCATTTTGGGATACCATAGACCATCATCTCCAACCAGGACAACAGGTTCCTCAACACATTTTAGTCGAGTCTATTGTCATTGTTGGACACTAACCTCACTAAATCCACTTCTTTCCACCCCCAAACAGATGGCCAAACAGAGGTTTTCAATCAAATGATTGTGCACATCTTGTGCATGTAAAACTCTAAGCATCCACGTACATGGGATGAGAATCTCCCCTCTGCTCAACACAGTTACAATAGGGCTCTCCATATCTCCATCGGCCATAGCCCATTTCAGGTGGGGATAGGATTCCAACCCTTGGGTCCCATGGATGTTGCACTACCTCTTGCCACCACATAGATAGACTCTTCCCATGTTCAATCTGAGACCGACAAAGCCACCAAATTCATTGGGTGGATGTGTTTTGAGACCAACAAAGCCACCAGATTCATTGAGTGGATTCAACACATCCACCAACAGGTCCAGGATATTTTGCAGAAATCCAATGCTAAGTACAACCAGCACCATGATCAACACAGGGTACCACTCCAGTTTCAGTTTGGTGACAAAATATGGTTACATTTGCAGAAGGAGCGTTTCACGGGGACCCATCGGAAGCTTCACCCACTTCGCTATGGGACTTACACTATCACCAAGGTTGTGGGTAGCAATGCTTTTGAGCTCAACACTCCACCCTTCCTTGGTCTGCATCCAGAGTTCAATGTGGACCTCCTTCAGCCATATTTTCCACCATTATTGGATACCTCAAATATCTTCTAACAACTGACACCAACATAGCTCAACCATGACTGCATGGAATAAGCATCCACTGATCAGACAGTGGACACACAGATCAGGGGCACTCACCAACGGAGGATCCATCTTTATCAAGTTGTCAAGGCAGGGCAACTCCTACACCAAGGCAAGTGGCTCACCCGGGGCCAAATCTAATAGAATTTTCCTCACCTTATGGGAGAACTCAATGCAATGGAGACCATTGCTTCCAAAGGGGGGAGGATTGATCCAGGTGGATATTGGTGGCCACCCACCTATTCCAACTGGCTCATCTTGTATGTTTTGTTTAGCATGTTCTTCTTTACTTCTTTGTGATTGTGGGTTCTACACTTCTGGGGTTGTTTGAAGCCCCACACGTCCTCCAGGTGGATACTAATGGCCTCTTTCCCAATCCAACTGGCTTATTTTGTATGTTTTCTTGTCAACACATCTTAATGTACTTCCAGGGCCATTTTGGGGCCCTAAACATCATTTTTTTTGGCTCGCCATAGTCAAACTATAAACATATTCAGAGTTTGATGGTGAAATGTGTATTTCTCTTAAAGACCTTTCCAACGAGCTATCACGTGCCTAAAACAGAGGTCGTATGCAAAAGTTACGACCCCGGGAAGTTGAGGTACCAACTTACCCATAAGGGCCCACATGACTTTTGGAGTTTCACCTTCTAGGGTTAGTTTTTTGGATGTCTAGGGTTTTGGAATTCATGATTAATATCAAAAAGGCCTCTTGAGCATCATTGTAATCATTTTCTGCTCGGAAGGATGCCCGTAGTAGCCACATCTCTTCTTAGATATAACTACCACCATTCGAGCAAGTGCTTCAGTTTTGCAGTTTTACAGTTTCAGACTATTTCATTTATTTAAT
>ML807915.1:381407-406813 GCA_009831015.1 Picea engelmannii
TGGTCATGCCCTTTGGCTTAACAAATGCACCAGCCACTTTCATGAGGTTGATGGATGATGTATTGAGACCCTTCACCAACTCTTTTTTGGTGGTATATTCTGATGACATCCTCATCTTCAATACAACTTGGGAGGAGCACATGCAACATATTCAACGGGTTTTGAGCACTCTGCGGCAGCACAAGCTACATTCCAACTTGGAAAAATGCTCCTTAGGCATGAACAAGGTCCAATACTTGGGCTACATTGTTGATGAGCATGGGGTACATGTTGGTCCAGCTAAGATCCAAGTCATCCATGACTGGCCAGCCCCGACCACACTAACCGAGCTTTGAAGCTTCTCGGGACTTGCCAACTTTTATCGACGGTTCGTGTTAGTATTCTCCCATATTACATGGGCCCTCAGCCAAGTGACCAAGGGCGGTGGTAGGACAAAGTTCGTGTGGAGGAAGGAACAACAACGAGCATTTGATGATCTGAAGCATCACTTATGCTCAACTCCAGTACTCTCCTTACCTGATCTCCAATAACCATTCGAGATTGAGACCGATGCATTTGACTATGTTGTAGGCCCATTTCTCACTCATCAAAGTCATCCGGTAGTATACCATAGTGAGACACTCTCATATATTGTCTGGAAATACCCCACTTCTAACAAGGAAATGTATTCCATTGTACAAGCTTGTCGTCAATGGAAACATTACATTTTGGGAAAGGAGACAATCATCCACATTGATCACAAGCCTTTGCAGTTCATACAGATAAAGGGGAAGTTGTAGAACGATCGCCATCAGAAGTGGTCCACCTACCTGCAACAATTCCATATCAACATCAAGTATAATATAGGGAACAAAAATCATGTCACTGATTGCCTCAATCGACCTCTCATGGATGCACTCACCACCATGCTCCATTCTTGTGGGCATGAGGCATCTGAGTGGCCCCAACTTTATCAGCAAGATCTGGATTTCGCCACCACCTATCAGCTCTTGGGTACATGCACTAATGTCACCGATTTTCACATTCAGGACAAATTGTTATGCCATCTGGGCCATCTTTGTGTTCTTGCAAGCGAGTGTGCAAAGCTGAGTTGGGAGGCTCACTATAGTCGGATGGAAAGACATTTTGGCATGGAGAAAATTGTGGTCGTTCTACAGAAATATTTTTATTGGCCAAAACTTTGACAGGACATCAACAATTATATCAAATCTTGCACTTCCTGTGCCATTGCCAAGCCAATCATCAAAAAGAAAGGCTTATACAACCCTCTTCCTACTCTCAAGAGGCCTTGGGAATCCATCTCGATGGATTACATGTCTGGCCTTGTGTCCACCAAACAAGGCAATGATTGTGTATTTGTGGTAGTTGATCGATTTTCAAATATGGTTATTCTCACAGCATGCAAGAAGAGCATCATGGTGACATATACTACCAAGCTCTTATTCGAACAAGTTTGGGTCCATTTTGGGATACCACAAACAATCATATTTGATCGGGATAACAGGTTCCTCAACACATTTTGGTCGAGTCTCTAGTCACTGTTGGACACCAAGCTCACTAAATCCACTACCTTCCACCCTCAAACCAATGGCCAAACAAAGGTTGTCAATCGGATGATTGTACACATCTTGCACATGTATAACTCTATGCATTCATGTACATGGGATGATAGTCTTCCCTATGTTCAACATGGCTACAACAGGGCTCTCCATAGCTCCATCGGACATATCCCCTTTCAAGTGGGGTTGGGATTCCAACCCTTGGGTCCCATTGATGTTGCACTACCTCTTGCAACAACACAGACAGATTCTTCCCATGTTTAGTCTGAGCCCGACAAAGCCACCAAATTCATTGAGCAGATTCAACACATCCGCCAACATGTCCATGAGATTTTACAGAAATCCAATGCTAAGTACAAGCAGTTCCATGATCAACACCACGTACCGCACCAGTTTTAGGTGGGAGACAAGGTCTACTTACATTTGCAGAAAAAGCGCCTTACATGTCCCCATCAGAAGCTCTACCCACTTCGCTATGGGCCTTACACTATCACCAAGGTTGTGGGTAGCAATGCTTTCGAGCTCAACACTCCACCCTTCCTTGGCTTGCACCCAGTGTTCAATGTGGACCTCCTTCAGCCATATTTTTCACCATTATTGGACACCTCAGAGATCGCAGAACAGTTGACACCAACATATCTCAACCCTAATTGCATGGAACATGCCTCCATTGATCATATAGTGGACACACAGGTCAAGGGCACTCACCAATAGAGGATCCAAATTTATCGAGTTGTCAAGGCAGTGTAGCTCCTCCACCAAGGCAAGTGGTTCACCTAGAGCCAAATTCACTAGAATTTTCTTCACCCTATGGGGGAACTCAACAAAATGGATACTATTTCTTCCTAAAGGGGAGAGGACTGATCCAGGTGGATATTGGTGGCCACCCACCTATTCCAACTAGCTCCTATTAACAGTTTTTAGTTCAACATGTTCTTCTGTAATTCTTTGTAATTGTGGGTTCTACACTTTCGGGGTTGTTTGAATCCCTACACAGCTTCTAGGTGGAGATCGGTGGCCTCCCACCTAATCCAACTGGCTTATTTTGGATGTTTTCATGTCATCACATCTTTATGTACTTCCAAGGCCGTTTTGGGGCCCTAAACAATGTTTTTTTGGCTTGACACAGTCAAACTGTAGACATAGTCAAAGTTTGACGACATAATGTGTAGTTCTCGAAAAAACCTTTCCAACAGGCTATCACACACCTAAAATGAAGGTCGTATGCAAACGTTACGACCTCGGGAAGTTGAGGTACCAACTTACCCATCGGGGCCCACATAACTTTTGGTGTTTCATCTCCTAGGGTTAGGTTTTTGGATGTCTAGGGTTTTGGCATTCATGAGTAATGTTAAAAAGGCCTCTAGAAACTCATTATAATCATTTTGATCAGATGAATGAGCATAGTAGCCACATCTCTTCTCAAAGATAGCTACCACCATTCGAGCAAGTTGTTTTCAGTTCTGGATTTTTACAGTTTCAGCCTATTTCATTTATTCAATAGAAGTTATTGTTCACTTGATATATGTTGTTGTTCATCATATCTCTGTGTTATTTTATTCAGTCTATTATTCATTTCATTCTTCTCATAAATCTGGATCAGAAAGGTAGTTGAACTACCATAACTTATTGGAAAAGGAATAAAATATCAATCAAAGGAAGAGACAAAGGGGAGAATAGAGAGAAGAAGGAACTTATGATAGAAGGTTTGCTCTATACTTGTGAGATTATTCTGTTCGTTCATTCTGATTTTACCATAAAGCTAAACCATCTTGATGACAACAAGGTCTTATTGAAGGCAGTAAGATTCAAAACTGAATCATATCTTTTAGCAACTTGTTTCTAAAGGTGCAAGATCTATCTTAGGTAGTCTATGTATTCTTGTTTGTTTGTGGATTAAATTTCATGACTAATAAAGAATATTTTGCAAAGTCAAGTGACAATACTTTTATGGCAAGTTGATGCAGATCTCTAGATTCAGTTTTCTTTTGTTGTCAGAATCTTTTGTTATGATGTCCATCGAAGACTTCTAAATTTGACTTTTTTTCCCACCCTTGCAGGGGTTTGTAAAGAGAATTTATGCTTTGTATCTCAGAATGAAATCAATATAAAAAAAATCAGATGGCTGATTTTCGTCTCACATGTGTATCTTAAATGATATTTTCAGATTCTTTTTATTCTTGTCTCTTTGACCATGTACACACTTATCTATATTTTTACTTTCTTCTTTTCGCACAGTTACATATAATAAATAAAACCAGCCTTGGTCTCTTGTATATATTGCTTGTCGATCAAGTGATTGTTTTTATTTTAAGTCTATAAACTTCAGGTAACATTCCCAACTATCTTGTTTTAGTCTAGCAAGATCTGAAAATGTTTGAGTGAGGTTCTTCATACCTTTTTCCTCAACAAAGTTTTTTGTGGCCAAAAACCTCCTTCACTCACTTCATATTTATTGGGCACATCCAAGGTTCAAGAAGTGCTTGGCACGCTTAACACCAGAGTAGCCATTCTCTACACAATTAAGTAAAATATGGTTTTGGCTCAAAAATTGAATGGGACTATAGGCTAATCAATATTGCTCTAAGAATTAGTTTGAAGAAGGGGATCAAGTGTTCCTTTTTTTCCAACCCTATAATAAAATCTCTCTCAAGGACAAATGCTCTCAGAAGCTAGCACAAAAACTCTACGGACCCTATCAGATACTCCATCACATTGAATAAATTTCTTCTCAATTGGCTCTTTAATCCCACTCCAAGATTCACCTAGTCTTTCATTTGTCATATTTGAAGAAGGTCATGGGACCAAATTGTTGACATTAGAACAACCTTCGAAAATTGATGAAGAGGGTTCATTCAGTTACAACATGAGGCATTATTGGCCACACGAGAACATCAATTGTGCTAGTGCACAATTCCAAAAGTCCTAATATAGTGGAAGAATACACATATGAACGATTCCACTTAGGAACTATTAGTGATTTTATATTAATTTTCATGATAAAAAAATAACCCCAACAATGGGATACATCCACCCCCTACAACCCAAGAAATGGGGGAGGAGTAGGTCCAAGATCCAACTATATCTAACAAAGAAGTGTCCCCTAATGAAAAGGAAGCAAACTTGCATCCCAACATTCAAGGCCAATCCAATATAGATAACTCTCCATCAACATCCAATAAGCCCCAGGACCATGGATAAATACTACTAGGTGTGGAATAAGATCTCGGATGGCAAGAAGATAAATGCAATAAAACTCCCTAAAGAAAATACAAAAAATATTGCAAATGATCTCACTAATAGATTGATTCATGACTTCCTTAAAGAAAATCTAATAAATTGATTCATGACTTCCTTAAAGAAGGTAAGAAATTATCCAAAAAGTAATACCAAACATCCCTAAACCTATTAAGGGTATCCAAAAATTCCATTTAACAAGTGTTTCATTGTAGCGTAGTCCCTGTCGGGCTGGGGCTGGAATGTGCTGCAAAATGGCACTAGAAAATGCTGGAATTTCTAGTTTGCATAGCACAATGGTCTCGTCAACAAGTTTCCATCCAGTTACTTGAATTTCTAGTTTGCATAGCACAATGGTCTCATCAACAGGATTCCATCCAGGTACTTGACCATATTTACAAGTAAACATTATTCAAACAATAACATAAATATGATTTGCATTGACATCACCTCCTCTTTATCAAGGGATGGCGATTCTAAACATCGTAACCAATAATTTGCATTGACATCACCCCTTGATCAAGGAATGGGGATTCACAATAAGTAGAGGCATCATGTTATTTGGTTTCAGAGAATCAACTTTGAATAATATGTTAGTTTCCTGATTATTGTGTTCCATAACAATTTGTGAAATCACCACTTCTTTAGGAAGCTGAAATCATATGTAATATCTGAAAATCACACATTTCAGTCAAAGTGCAAATGTGAAATAATTTTTTTATTTCAAATGAAGTTACTTTGTATTTTCTATAAACAGTGTTTGTTGAGAATGGTCCATTTTTTACCAAATCGGGAACTTGGCCTTGACCTTTTCCTCAATGATGTCTTCTTTCCAGCTTGAGAACTACAAATGGCAAACGGAAACTGGTACCATTCAATGACAAATTGCTTGTTGATACATTCCAGATCTATTGTATTTCAGACGCTTATAGAGCTCGGTATGCTATCCTCAAATCTTTCTTACTATTTCTGGATACGTTAAATCAAAATATTAGCTTCTTCATTGCTTTTGTTATAGTTTCACTCCCCAAAATAGTAAAATTTGATTGTGCGCCATCGGTTTTTGCATTTTTTTCCTGGATTTCTATTTTTTGAATTTATGGTGATATATAGAGCTTCAAAAGTTATCTTACGTTTCTTTTAGTTGGTCCACCTGCTTATTTTTCTAAACAACATTGGATTCTAAATTTAGTTAGTCTTACAAAATAACAGATGATTCAAGTGATGTACAGGTTGGAAGAGGAAGAAAATTAGTTTCTTGTAATGTTCCTAATTGCATAATTGTGTTACAATCATGCCAAGACCAGACAATGCACTATTGGCAGTGTTAGCTAATCCAAACAGATAGCCGGTACAAGCCATTCCCCGGAGGAAGTCTAGTCCTCTAAACATCTTCATCCTCAAAGTATATTCAAATGATGTTCTTCTTTCTAAAGTGATTCGAGCACCTATAGCATCTTCCTTTGAGAGCATCTTTCAATCAAGAATATTGAGACCTCACTATTCCTCAATCACTTTTCATTTATGCTAATCTTCCTAGATGTGACAACTTTGCTACTAGAAATATATGCTTCCAAGTTGCTCCTTAAGCATGGATATATTAGGTTTGCATTTTTCATTGGGCAAATTTGGACAGTTGTTGGTAGGGCATGCAATGTGCATCAACCTATCAATCTAGAAGTCCTCTTGGTTCTATTGATATTTGCAGCTTGTTTAATCTGATTCTGTCATTGAGCCTATTGATTACTAGTTATGATGAGGCCTGATCTTTGGTTCACTAAATCCTAAGCTACCATGATCTTCAACATGAATAGATCCAAGGGATTGGCAAATGCCACAACTATTTTGTAAACTAGATTATGTAAATAGGGACATCATGTTATGAACCTAATGTCTAATATGATTTGTAGTTGGAATCTGGTATGAATCTGATATCAATTGGAGCTCTGATACCACTGTTATAAGCCAAAACTTGAAATCCATTTTTTGTTTTGAAACTCAAAAATTGATAGGTGCTAACAACAGAAAACTACAGTAATAATCATAAAAATCAGCCTTAGAGGTAATATTTGATCAACAAAAGCACCCAGAAAACGAATAGCTAGATTTCCAACTGGAATGGGAAAAATAACTACACTCGGCTCGCCACAAGTTCTCGATCCTACAACCTACCCATAGTTGAACCGACAATGGATCCTCTCCTTCCCTCACTACTATCTTCCATTGTGATGGTTGAGAGACCTTGTAAGTCTTGGGAAGCTAAGTGTCTAAGTAAGGCCCGCTTGACCAAGAAGGTTGGAAACCTGATTTGAGCTATGATTGTTGAATTTATTCATCATGAATGCTCACAATGTCCACAAAGTGAAAAATGGACTCTACCCTTCCCTCGAAGGATTAAATGGCCTTGAAGTGTAAAATGTCCACAACCCTTCCCTGGAAGGATTAAATGGCCTTAAATGACACTGAAGTCTCCATATTTCATCTCTCACACCTTGAAGCAACTTTGACATTTTCCAACAGTTCAAATGAAAGTTCTTTTTGAAAGTTACAACATATCTAAATAACTTGGTAAATTGTGCACAACATGCAGGTTTCTTTTTGACATTGTCTTATGAGTGCTCTACCTCAATTATCTATTGAAAAGAAAACAATTCCAGAATGTAAGATGGTGAAACTCCTTTCATATTGTACTAATCTAGGATAGAGATTATTCTATTTGAAGCCTGGTTCTGAAAAAACAAAAGGAATTTCTCACTCAGATCCCTTAATTAGAACTATTATTAACTAAAACTACCATAACAATATACTTGGTGAGTTGTACAATTTTCATTTTTTCCCTGCTTTGTAAGAAACTCTTTACATTTAAACCTACTCCAGATTTACTGAGCAATAAAAGAACAAGTAATTCCTCACTGATTACTTTCATAGAAATACTGATTGCTAACACTGAGGTAGGTATTTCAATGTTTCCATCTTTGGGGTAACTGGTGGAACAGTGGCTTAGTGTAGTTGCCAGTTAGCATGCAAATCCACTGATCTTACATATCGTACCTCACAATTCTAACCTATTCTTTTTGGGTGTCCATTTAGGGGAACTAGACATTTTCCAAACTAGCATTGCAACTGAACTTTCACTAGAAGAGAATGCTTATAAAAGTTTTTCAATGATACTCTCAGCCGAAAGGACTATACATATGTAAAGGCTATGGAAAATGTCCAACAGTTTGGAATCTCCCTCATAGAGAACATTCCATGGTATCCAATTTAACTAAACTTAAGAAAACCAAATCCATTATTTGTTGACACCAGATAATTCCCAAATAATGTTAAAAGCTTATTCTCTACAATAATCTATATGTCAATTTCGAGGAAATAATGAGGGTATGAGAAAATTTCTTTCATGTCAAAGATATCTCTAGCAAGGAATTGACCATTGAGAAGGACATACTATTTTTTCTATTTCAGTAGACATACAAATCTTTGTCATAGAAATGGGTACGATATTAGTTGATGGTAACAAAAATATCAGGCTAGTGGAGTTTTTTACCCTTTTTGTTCTGTATTTGTTTTTGTAAGGAGTCGGCCAAATTATTTGAAAATTTTCAAGGTGGTAAGCACAAAAATATGACACACTTTCAAAATGGAGACATACCATTTGACCTAAAAAATACCAACATCAACATATTCAACACTGACATCAAAAGTTCCAACAATTTTCCAACAGTAGATTTAATAGCAGATTCTATAGCACTAACATCAGAAGAAAAACCAACAATAGCTACCAGTTATAACACACAAATGCTCAAATTCCTCAGCACATAAAGTTTGAAACTTTCCAGGGAAGGAATGAATGCCAACTCAAGCCAAATCCATGGTAGTATGACACTCATTTTTGTTCTCACCAGCATCCACCGGTTAACCCATGTCATGTGGATTCCGCTTCGACCTTTTATGAATTAAAGGTCATATTTCGCTTCTCCATCTCTAAGGGGTTTGGTTTGCAGTTCACTGCACCGACCCATTTCTCGCATACCCTGTCGATCTGCCAGCACGCCTCCTAGCATCCCCAGGAGTGAAGGGTAGGGCAGCCAAAAACCATAAGAAGGGACCAAGGTCACTAGAACCCACGGCTTCCAAAAATGTATTTAATGTTGGCTAGTGGTAGGGCCCTGGTGGGACCGACAGTGATAAATTCGATAACTCCATGGTCTAATAACTAGAAAATGCATCTGCGTGCTTGTCAATGTGTAGGAGCATGAGGTTTAGATTTCATATCACTACAGGAACCAAGATGTAGTAGTGAACATTTGTCGAGGTTCATGGGCCTCATATCTCATGCAATATCGCAGGTGGTGTATAATGGGATGCAATGGTGAACATTTGTCGAGATTCATGGGACTCTTTGGCCATGTGTTGGTACGTATGGTTCCCATTGTTGAAGTAAGTGACAATCCTCTATATTTTATGGAATTTCATTAGTTTATTCTCTCAGCTTACAGTTTCTTTTAGCTATGCGACTCTTCATCAGGAGACATTTCTATGAATGTGAATCTAAGTGGAAATAAAAGGGAAGGAACGACGTTTAATTCCATCTTGGTAGATTTTACTCCAAACCAGATGAGGTACATAAATATCGAGATGTCATCACTGGATCGATTATTCAGGGGGGGTTTGATCTTTACCATCGGAAATAATATTACACATTTGTAATTGCAGAAGCTATGCCTGTAAAATGGTATGCACGCTTGTTCAGCTGATGAGGACTCTTGATCGGATGCCTGACGAGGTAAAAATTCTAAATCCAGCATCATTGTTCAATTGGATGGGATTATGTTCTAAAGATTTACCTAATAACCATATTTTCAACGCACAATACTCATGAAGCTCTTCTACTAGGGAGATATCACAATAAGTCAATTTGTCAATGGAATCAATGGGCGTGTTTTTAATTTTTAACTCATTCTTTTACCTCATTTTGGCATCATGAAGCTTGTTTTATCTTTTCAAGTAATTTGCAACCAGCTGACTATGAGCCTTCGTTTTTCAGATGCTGCAACGAAGATGAAAGTAATCCATGGTCCTGTAATCCTTTGAAAATGAAAGTTGGAGACGTCAATAGTAAACATTTCATGATCGATTAAAAGGTACGATGCAATATCGTTTAAGCTTTGATCTCAATCTTAAAGAAATCCTAATTTACAGGTTAAAAGCGTCCTTGACCCTTGTGAAGATTGCTCTATTGCTTCCTCAATCTGGGAATATTACAAAGCTTTAAACATATCTGGACTACTCTCTTGCCCGAGTAAAAAAAATTTGTAATTGTTGCAATAATTTAAATATACTGGCAATAAATGAAACAAAGCTTTAAACCTATCTAGACTACTCTCTTGCTCCCGTGAGTCACATCTCCAGCATGCATAATTTAACCCTATAAGTTATATATTTATTTTTAACAAGATGTTTCTTTTACATGCCCTCCTCAATCTGGGAATATTACAAAGCTTTAAACCTATCTGGACTGCTTTCTTACTCTTGTAAATCACATCTCCAGCATGCATAATTTAACTCTATAAATTATATATTTATTTTTAACAAGATGTTTCCTTTACATGCCCTTCTCAATTTGGGAATATTACAATGAAGTGGAGTTGGTTTACAACACTCAAGGAGGATCTCAATTTGGGAATATGGGGATAACGTTAGCTTGGACAGTGGCGTTGATAAGAAGAACAAGAACGATTATGCCGACACATGCAGCGACTCTGAAAACTCCGAAGAGAAGTCACAAGTTTGAAATTAGGATTTTGGATGAAGTTTTTTCAAAATGCATAATTCTAACTCCATCATATTGATAAAGATCTTGAATGAATTCTTCTAGTAAATATAAAATTGTAACTCCTGCTTATTGATAGTTATTCATTTGTTATATGATATTTACAGGGATAGGAATTAGATCATACACTTATTGGTAAGTGTATGATATCATAGAAACTGAAAAGCAAAAGAACACACCCGCCGACGATCAGCATAAAATCAAACAACTACATCCAACGAGTAAACTAGTGAACAAGCGAAAAGCGCATCCAATGAGTAAACCAGTGAACAAGTGAAAAGCAGTCAGTGACAACGAACGAGTAAACTAGTGAACAAGCGAACTAGTGAACCAATGATAAGAACCAGTTATGAATATATATAATAACTAGTGAACTAGTGATAAGAACCGGTGATGAATATATATAATAGTTGATGATGTCAGTGGCTATAGATAAAGGCGATCGTATAGATAAAGGTGCTCGTCTAACTTACCCTTTGGTAGTTTTGGCGGTCATCTGACTTACCCTTTAGCAATTTTGAGATCTTTGGCAATTTTCATATCAGTCTCATATCAGTTTGGCAAGTTTGGCAGTCTTAGATCAGTTTCGCGGTTGAATGGACATGGATTTAATGTTAGATCAGTTTGACAGTTGAATGGACATGGATTTAATGATTTTGTCCAGTTGAATGGACAAGAATTTAATTCATCACCGTATTCTGAGAAAGAGCTTCAATAGCTTCAATAAACTAAAGTTAGTTTATACAACATAAACTTAACCTTAAGTTATACAACATATACAACATTGAAAAAAAATGCATTGTGTCAACATTTAAAAAAATGCATTGTGTCAAGTCCTTAAAAAGAGCATATGATGAAGATATAGTAGACTCAAAACTAACTTTATCTAAACATTGACAAAATGAGCTCGGCAATAAGAGTTGCAACTAAGAGATCGGCAATAAGAGTTGCAACTTATTAGCCAATAGCAACTTTGATAAAAGAAATTAAAATATCATTAAAAAAAACTATTTTACTTTTACAATGTACAACTTTGAGAATCACAAAAATATTATGTAGTCAAAAGCAAGGTAATTGAAGGTCAACGCTGAAGCGAATGCTAGAGTCCTGGCCTTCGGCAGGGAATAATAAGAATTAACATGTGAATGTGTAGAATGAAGATTTTATCTTAAAATGTAAGAGGTTTAAGACCAAAGGATACACAAAATTATCTAGAAGTAAAATTAAAACAAAGCTCAATGCAAGAAATCAAATAAGTCGTACATATAAATACAAAGAGACATACTAAAGAAAAGACCAAGAGACATACTATAGCATCTCAAGGCAAAAAAAAATGTGGTTTGACTATTACTTCTTAATTTACTAGAAGTACTAAACATGAACAATGGAAAGTTGTTGGTTTTGAAGGGTTTCTTCAAAAAGTTAGAAGAAGGGATAATTTGGAACAAAGTTTTTTAAATAACATTTTTTTTTAAAATACAACATTAGTTGTGTTTAAACAAGTTTGATGGCCACTCCTATTTTAAGGAAAGGGAATTTTTTTAAAAGGGACCCATGAATAGTGGGAGGAGCTCTAAATTATGGAAAAGTTTAGGGGCTAAATTTGATCCATAGTTTAATTTTCCATGCTTTTTCTCAAAAAAATATTGGCCAATTTTTAATTTCTTAAAAAATATTCTCTTCTCACGGAATCCTTTAAAAGGGACCATGAATAGTGGGAGGATATCTAAAAGGGAAAATTCCAGGGGCTAAATTTCGCCCATGGTCTAATTTTCCATGTTTTTTCTCCAAACAATATTTGCGAATTTCCAAGATAAAATTATTTTACCTTAAAAATGGCCAAAATTTTATACAAACTATATAAAATCTTTAGAAATTTGAATAATTTTACTAAAATATCGCGAAAATTTTTACAGTTTGTATATTAAGGACCAACAAGGATGAGCTTGACATCCGTAGCGCTCCTTTACATGGATGATTAGCCATTAACTCGCACGTGTTGGGCCTATGGATCGATTTTTTGATTGTCTATCTTTTATCGAGCCCATTAACTGTTATTTATCCCTTGCACTGGTGGAGCTAGAAGACTGGGCCATATTTCCTCTCTAGGAAATTGAACCGACCATTACTCTCGGTTGGTGTTTTAGTGGACACGTGGCTAAAAATAACAAAAGTTTTGTTTCTACTCATGCAACGAAGTTATTGAATGACGACAACGATCTAGGGTGGCAGGATGAGGGCTTCCTCTCGAAGATAGATGAACTGTGTGGGGGGCAGACACAGTCATTACCATTAAATTGTGATGTGGTGTTCAGGTCAAGTGATAGGACTACCTCACTGACAAATGCTCTCTCTCCTTCTAATAGACTTGACACTACTTCCACTAGTCGTTTTATCCGAAAAAAGACGTCATTTTACAAATCTGAGGCAGGGTTAGAGAAGTCTTTTGAGACTAAGTCGAAGTAGTGCTTAGGTGATGGTGTTACATAGAGTTAGGAAGGGATCTACAAGACTTATGCTCCGACAATAAAGAGGGATTCTTCTCTTATTACTGAGCCAAGTTCAGGGAAGGCTTTTATTAATAAGCAAGGAATTTACCCACACACTACTACACAACTGATTAAACTTAAAAGGAAAAAAGCTTGGAAGCCGAAAAGAAAGGTGCGAAAGATGGTACTTGGAGCTGACGTGGGCCTGGAAGAGGCAGCGAGGCTAGATCTCTATGGAGTGGTGGGTAGGTTAGTGTATCCTTACCTTTGCAAGGGTAGCTTCTTGAAGTGGCTAGAACACCGCTGGAAAACCCTTATGGGTTATAGTCCATATTTTTTCCACTTATCGAAAGGATGGCTCGGGTTCGTTTGTAGATCCCCTAAGGATGCTACCAGACTTTTGGACTCGACTTGGATTATGGGGAGTTGTAGTCTACTTCTTAAGCATTGGAGAGTGGCTTTTGACCCGGAGATGGAACACTTCCAGTTCCGTCATCTCTGGGTACTTATGCCTGGCCTCCCGATTCATCTATGGAATCTTGGGGCACTAAAAGTTATTGGGAACTCTCTAGGGAGGTTTCTTGTAGTGGACTAGGAAGCTTTGACTAGTTCTTCGAGGAAGGTGGCCAGGGTTTTAACAGAAATAGACTTACATGGTGGACTGTCATAGGTAATAGATATTGAATGGTGCGACAGTCATTTGAGACAGAAATTGGACTACCTGGGGCTACCATTTCGTTGCAGTCATTGCAAGGGTACTATTCATCTACACTGGGAATGCATGGGAGCACCCCTGGAGGAGGAATCCAAGGAGTCACTGTGAACAAGGGACCCTCCGGAGTACATGACTAGTTATGACACTTTGGATTCCGAAGGCACCAACTTCGTCCCGGATTCAACTTGTTTGGAGAAGGATTTGGACTCCACACTTACTGGTAAGATGAAACAATACTGCCCTGGCTTTTTTTCATCACTTTCGGTTTGGGAAAAAGAAGCGATAGAAAATTCTGCTTGGTTGCGGTCAACTAACTCTGGGGTCTTGAGGCCAACGACTGAGGAGGGTTTTAATTTAGTTGACCATGTTTTGACTATTGAGAGTCTGAATAGGCCTAACACACTGAACTTAGTTGGGACTGAGGTAGCAGTAAATTATTCTGAGGTTGCCACTAAGTCCCCCACATTGGATTCGTGTCCCTTGACTGAGACTTTGACTGTCAACAACGAACCCCCTTTGGATGATAATCCATTAATTGGATCGGGCTCTCAAAATTTATTGGGTTATGGTGAATCGGAGTTGGATGAACCTACTCTTAGTGATGTCCTCGACTCACTCATTCCTTTCGTCAGGGGAAATAAAAACATTACAAAGTTACCTGTCTATAAAGGGAAATCGGTGGTAGGATCTGGACAGGATTCTGAAGGAACTTCTTCCGATGTTAACTCTGGGGCGGGGAAATAATTTGCTTGGTCAAGGGGGGTGGGGATAGAGTTGTCCCCTTTGAAAACTAGAAGTTCCCAGAAAAAACTGGCTTCCCATACTCAGGATAAAATTGATCTATCTTCCTCTCCCATGGATGGAGGGCCTCTTAGAGCAGTGAAAGCCCAGGCATGGGAAAAATAATGTTACTATTATCTTTGGATATCAAAGGGATGGGAGGCACCCTAAAAAAGGCCTCGGTTAGAAGACTGTTGGATCAAACTTGCCCAGAAATCATTTTTTTTCAGGAAACATTGGTTTTGGCACAAATTTCCAAAGATTTCATTCATGCCCTTAGGCCCTCTTGGGTGACATGTGCGGTCAATGCTTTGGGTACTTCTGGGGGATTACTGGTCTCTTGGGATCCTCTTATTTTTTATCTAGTGCATTTTCTTACGGTTGGTGGCATATTGTTATCAGGTACAAGCATAAAGGACAACCGAGAGTTAGCCTTCTTGAATGTATATGGTCCATGTATGGAACGTATAAAATTCTGGAAGTCGATTGCCGACAGTGGTTTATTGGATATCAAGAATCTTATTATCGTTGGTGACCTAAATTTTGTTAGCGCCCCGGAGGAATTTTGGGGGGGGTACATCCAGGCAAGCTACTTTTGACGATTTTTACAAGGATCTTTTTGGAGATTAAAAGCTGATAGATGTGAAGCCGACTAAGTTGGTTCCAACTTGGAGAAATGACAGGATGGGGGTGGAAGTGGTGGCAAGAAGGTTAGACAGGTGTATAGTCGCAGAAGAATTTTTATTAGAGGTGGGGGTGTATCGGTCTTGGGTTGAATTTCCTTTCATCTCAGACCATGCACCTATTCTCTTACAGCTGAAAGCCTCTCCGAGTCAAAAATCCATTCCTTTCAAATTTAATGCCCACTGTCTAACGAATTTGGAATTTGGGAACTTGGTTCGTGCAACTTGGAATGATCCTATTTCTTGACAGAATTTGGGCTCCAAAATCGGCTCGTTTGGAAGTTAAAGATCTTAAAAGAAAAAACAAAACTTTGGTTTAGAAAGAAACAGAAAAAGAACTTCGAAAAACTTAAAGAATTCAAAGTTGGTATCAAATCTTCTATCACTATCCTGAATGCAGATACTACAAATCTGGAAGAAGGAAGGAGCTTGTGACAAAAGGAAGTGGAAAGAAATGTGATCCTTAGAGGTACAAAAGAATCCTGGAGGTAACGCAGCAGAGCGATTTGGCTGTCTAGTGGAGACAACAACACAAAATTCCTTCATAACTTTACAAATTTCAATCGAGCCAGAAAACACATTTGGGAAATTACGGATAATGAAGGGTCAAAATTTACAGAGCCGGTAGCTATAAAAAAGGTAGCTTTTGAGCATTTCAAATGCTTCTACAAGGAACAAGAGACACCAAACATGGCAGAGAAAGTCAAGATTGTAGGTATTTTCCCAAACATCTTCAAGGAGGAGGACTCAATTAGCCTCACTCAACCGGTTACTATGGAGGAATTAAAATCAGTTCTTTTCAAGTTCAAAAAATCCAAGAGCCCTGGCCCGGATGGATGGACCTCGAAATTTTTTACTCATTTCTTTGATGTTGTGGGCCAGGATCTTCTTGATATGGTGGAAGAAACGAGAAGGTTGGGATCAGTGGAGGGCAGCCTAAATTCAACCTTCTTGGCTTTAATTCCGAAGACACAAAAGCCCAGTACCTTTGATGATTTCCGACCGATTTCATTATGTAATTTATGTTATAAATTAATTTCCAAGATTATATCCAATCGGATCAAACCCTTCCTATCAAGCACTCTCTCTGAAGAATAGTTTGGATTTCTCCATGGGAGGAGAATTCAAGAAGCTATCAGAATAGTACATGAAAGTTTACACAGTATTAAAAAAAAGAAATTAAGTGCACTGGTATTAAAACTGGATTTAAGGAAGGCCTGTGACTGTGTAGATTGGGACTTTCTAAGACTCATTCTGACTTCATCGGGATGTGGAACTCAACTGATCAACTGGATTATGGCTTGTGTTTCTTCACCTACCTTCGTTGTTTTAATTAATGGAGAAGCGACAGATTTCTTTAAAAGTGGTAGGGGGCTGCGACAAGGATGTCCTTTGTCGCCCCTACTATTTATCCTCGTTATGGAAGGGCTCAGTCTACTGTTGAAATCTTCTCAGGGAGAAGGTAAAATCTCAGGTATAAAAGTTTCCAGTCTTTACAATATTCTGCATGTTTTATTTGTTGATGATATTATTATTAGGACGAGGGTGGACTTAAAGGAATGGTGGGAAATAGAAAAAATCATTATTTTTTTTTGCAAAGCATCTGGACTAATGGTTAATCAGTCCAAATCTACATTTCTTCATGCAGGAATGTCAAGTAACGATCTTACTCCCTACAAAAATCTCCTCCCCTATTCTTTTATAGAATTGTCTACGGGGTTTAAGTATTTGGGCTATCGGTTAAAGATTGGATCCTACAAAGTTGAAGATTGGGATTGGCTCCTAATCAAAGTTATGAGGAGGATAGAGGTATGGTGCAATAGATGGATTTCATTGGGGGGTAGATATACTCTAGTGAAATCTATTTTAGAAGGCCAACCAATGTATTGGATGTCATTGGAAGCCATTCCTCGATCCGTTTTAAATCAAATTTGGAAATTGATGTTCAAGTTCTTGTGGAATGGTAGCAAAGATTCTCAAAAATTCCATTTATGTAGATGGGATCTACTATCAAGACCAAAAAAATCGAGGGCATGGGGGATTAGAAATCTAGCCTTATTCAATACGACACTCAACGCAAATTCATTGTGGAGGGTCTTGA
This sequence comes from Picea engelmannii, assembly GCA_009831015.1. Lineage (NCBI taxonomy): Eukaryota > Viridiplantae > Streptophyta > Pinopsida > Pinales > Pinaceae > Picea > Picea engelmannii. The sequence goes on from ML807915.1 coordinate 398,805, forward strand.
CTCAACAGGGGATATGGCATAAACTATTAAGAGATAAGTATATGGAAAAATTTACGGTTATTGAATGGGTAAGGCTGACTAATCATAAAGTGAATGTGGCTTCGAAGATGTGGAACGGTATGGTACATTCTGTACATGTAATTCTTCATTAGCTGAACTAGACACCAAGGAAAGGAAGTAGCATTTATCCTGGAAGAGATCAAATAATTGGCTTAGGACAAAAGGCCATCCTGTCCGATAAGATGAAAACAGTCCTCATCCAAAAAGGGATTTATACCCTGAATCTAGCTTCGATCTATCAAGACCCGATTACTTTTTCTGAGAAATGGATTAGCGGAAAGGATCTGGGGATCTCGGGTAATATAGAAGTTGAATGGGATCAATATTGTATAAACTTAAACGAGGCAGGGATCTCTCTCTGTGAGAAGGAGGACACTCTAATCTGGACAGGAGGGGATTCCTCGGGTAGAATGACAGTTAAAAATATTTATGCAACACTTATTTCTACCTTTGAGTGGCCACAAGTGAAGGGGTGGAAATACAAATTATGGAAGTGGGAAATTCAATTGAAGAAAAAACTTTTTATCTGGATGGTTGTCAAAAATAAAATACTAACTTGGCAAGTATTGCAAGGTAAAGGTTGGCAAGGTCCTGGGCGGTGCCCCTTGTGCAAGACAAAAAATGAAGACATGGATCATCTCTTTGTCCACTACCATTTTACTGGGACAGTCTAAGAAAATTTAACTATCCGTCTCAACAAAAATTTACACTGGAATGGACAGTCACTTTGTCATTGCTTTGAGGCCTGGATGAGAGACAAATATTGTCCAATTTTACTGGTTGTACATCTTTGCTGTAACATTTGGCACGAAAGAAACCAAGTTTTATTTGAGGATAAAACCCCTTACTGGATGGTTGTCATTATTAAAACTCTTAGGAGCTTATGCCCTGGTAACAACCCAAAAATAAAAAAATAAATGTTATTAAAAGGGGCTCGGTGATACAAGTTATTGATCATATAATTGCATTCTTCGATGGGGCATCTATTTGAAAGGGTCTGAACTGTGGGGTCGGGGGAGTCTTCAAATTTTCTGCTCAAAAAGTATGTAGATGGCACATAAATGGAGGCAGTGGCACAAATTCAAAAGCTGAATTACTGGGGGCATGGGTGATATTAGTCTTGGAAAAACTGTGGAATATTACAAAGCTAAAAATCCTTGGGGACTCGAAGGTTATTATAGATTGGCTCAACAACATTTGTATTTTAAAGGCCAGCAATTTAGAAGGGTGGAAACGCAGAACCAAGGATTTATCTGTGCAGTTTCAAGAAATCAACTATATACACATCTACATGGAGCACAACAAGGAAGCAGATCTCCTCTCAAAACAAGCATTGCTAGGGTCTTCAGGCATACTGACTTATTACTTTATGGATAATGGGAAGGCTGAACCGCCGACTCATATAAATCTATTTTAATGGTGGTATCTCTTTTGGGCAGGCCTTATTATACTGGATATTTGGGTGTTTTGTTTATGTTTTTGCGAAGAATAGAACTATAATTTTACTTTTTGAAGATTGTGAATATTGTTGTTTGATCCAATATCCTTATTTGTGATGAATTAGGAATCATCATCGATTGGTTTAGCTCAGTTGGATCAATGAATCATAGAGATTTTTTGGATGAGGACAGTTAAATCTATCCTTAGTAGTGACTAGTTTATGCTTTGTACTGCACTCTGGGAAGACCATTGACATGGTTTTGATGATGTAAATGAAATTATAAGCTTAATATAATTTTGAGCAAATTTTCATTGGAAAAAAAACAAGCAATCATTTCTACATTTTAAAATGCATCTCCACCCTTAAAATTATACCAAATCTTAAAAGAAAGAAAAAAAAACCTAGGAGAAAAGAGGAGGTAATAGAGGCTTCTAAGGACTTATCTCGGATGATTTTATATTTTACATATAAACCCAATAAATGGGAAGTCTACTTGAAATTATTGTTGAAAATGGTCCACTTTTGTTCAAGAAAAGATATATATATTTTTAATTTTAGTTGAATAGGGGAGCGGAGGGAAATAAGGAGATCGATTAAATTTTAAAATTAGATTATTATTATTATAAAAATAGTATCCATTTTCGATGATTAGGTATAGATTATTGGAGTCTAATAGAAATTAGAACCATCAAATTTGAGATAACGGTAAAGACGATATTGGTAGGTATGGATTGTTAGAGTCCAATACCTCAAAAATACTGGTCATGAAAATCGACCTCAAAAAAGCATTTGATAGTATCAACTGGGATCTCCTTAGACTCATCCTGCAAACGGCTGGGTTTGGATTTCATTTTACGAACTGGATAATGATCTGTGTCACTAGTGCCAATCTCTATGTTCTGGTTAATGGGGAAGCTTCCCGTTTCTTCCATTGTGAAAGGGGGCTCCGACAGGGATGCCCCCTGTCCCCTTACCTATTTATTCTTGTTTTGGAAGGGTTGAGCCTCTTATTATCTAAAAATGTGGCAGAGCAACGCATTACTGGTATCAAGATCACTAATCACCTCAAGATTATCCACCTAATGTTTGTGGATGACATCCTTTTGTTTTCCAAAGCAGATGCAACTAAATGGTCAGCGCTATTGGACATTTTACAGCACTTYTGCCTTGCGTCCGGGMTGTCTATCAATCACACAAAGACTACTGTCCATTTTTGGGGACTTTCAGATTCGGACCTATCTTCTCTACAAGGATCCTTCCCTTGCAYCTTTCTRGATCTTTCCTCGGGCTTCAGGTATCTGGGATACAACCTCAAATTGGGAGCTTCCACGGCCACTGACTGGACTTGGCTGGTGTCCACTTTTGAACGGAAAATTRGTCTCTGGTACTTCAAATGGTTGTCCCTTGGGGGGCGTCTCATACTGGTTAACTYGGTTTTGCAAAGCTTGGTTGTATACTGGATGCTATTGGAAAAGATTCCTGCTAAAATTCTTACCATGCTCCGCAAACTTTCTTTTAATTTTCTCTGGAACGACTTTGCAGGGAATAGGCATTTTCACTTGTGCAAGTGGCAGATTCTCTCTAGGCCAAAGCGAGAAGGCGGTTGGGGATTAAAGAATCTCTTTACTTTCAACAAGGCGCTACTGGCTTGCTCTTTCTGGCGAGCGATTACTTCTAATTCCTTCTGGCATCGGGTTATCATGGCAAAATATCTTGGTTTCAAACCTCTCTCCCTTTGGATTCGTCAAACATAACTTTTTCAGAGCTGGGTCTCCCCGTTCTGGAGGGGACTGGTTTCTTCTTCACAGGTTATCCTGCACTGGCTCCGTTGGTGTCCGGGATCAGGTACTGAAGTTAAATTGGGCAGGGACAAACTCATCGGCCTTGATGACCTTTCGTTACTCTCCTTACAGCTCAGGTCCAAATTGTTGTCTCTTAACATTCTTTATCTTGCACAATTAAAGATTGAGACTACTGCCTCGTTCCTCCCAGATCGTTGGCTTCATAGCAGCGATCTGGCACTTGACGGTCCCTTAGCATTGGAGTTTGATTTCTACACAGTTGCTCTTAAAAGCTCTGGTCTATCTCTCACAGATGCCAGCGATACTCTCACCTGGGTAGGAGGCGATGGTTCTGGTTCCGTCACTGCAAAGAATGTGTATGCAGCTCTTATTCCGGACAGGGTGACCAATACCCAGCCACCATGGCTCTCTCGGATTTGGTCCTGGCAGCTCCCCTTAAAATACAAACTTTTTCTTTGGCTTGGGGCCAGCGATAAACTCCTCACCTGGGAGAATCTTCAAAAAAAGGTAGACACGGTCCTGGGCTTTGTGTTCTGTGCAGAGAGGCTTCGGAGGATATCCATCATCTGTTTCTACATTGTAAGTTTACTCAAAAAGTTTGGCTGCTCATCTTGCAACAACTATCTCTCTCCTTTCATTGGACTGGTGCCTCCTTCCCGAAGTGTTTTGCCACCTGGACCTTTGACTTGGCAGCGCCACCTTCTCTGGCAGTCTATGTTGGACCTTTGACTTGGCAGCGCCACCTTCTCTGGCAGTCTATGTTAGCTGGCATTTATGGAAGGAGCGAAACAAGACACTCTTTGAGGACATCCTACCCTCCTATCGATCTGTTTGTTACAGAATTCTTTCTTCTTTTCACTGGCAGCTTTCCTCTATCAAGCCGATTCTTCACAAAGTGGTAGATTTATCCTTGCCTGCTGGCCATACAGTGGCATTTTTTGACGGAGCAGCCAAATCTACAGGTTTTTGCTGTGGAGCGGGAGGCATCTTCAAGATGCACCCTGAGCGGACGACTAAGTGGTTTTTATGCTGTGGCAGGGGCTCCAATACAAAAGCCGAACTGCTTGGCCTTTGGGCGACCCTCCTGCTCACTTCCTTATGGTCTCTGGATCACATCCAGGTCTTTGGTGACTCCAAAGTCATCATTGACTGGATCAATCACAAGTGCGATCTCCCCTCGACTCATGTGGAAGGTTGGAAATCCAAAACACAATTGATGGCTAGCTCCTTCTGTGACATCTCCTTCCGACATCTCCCCAGAACATTCAATTCGGAGGCGGATGCCCTCTCTAAGAATGCTCTCAGTCATGAGGTGGGCAGACTCTACATTTTCCACTGCGACAGAGGCCAGGCGAGCTCAACCACCTATCTCAATCTCTTTGAAACATAACCAGGCCCTCTGCACAGGCTCGCCATTGTGTCTCGGCCTCTCCTTGTCCTGTTAGCTGACCAGGGGATGGTGACAGTGTTTTTTGGCCGCGGGATCAGTGCTGTCACGGTTGATTGCAGGGTGGTGCTTCCCTGCTTTCTCTATCTTCATGGTGATTGCGGGGCTGCTCATTGTAACCATCTTTCGTGTATCTGCTCGCTGTTGGCAGGAGGAGGGTGACAGGCGACTCCAAGATTGAACAGTGATCACTCCATTGGGATGGCTATCGACCTCTCTGCTGAGCTTGTCGACGCGGATTGTCGACCGTTCACTCTTTGTAACTGGGATGATTTTCTCATTTTAAACTCCAGATCTGATTGGTTGTTCGCCACAGTTTGGACTGACCGTCTGACTTCTGAGATGTAAATGATTTTATACACCTTATAAAATCGAGTTAATTTCTTATAAAATCGAGTTAATTTCTTATGGAAAAAAAAAAAAAAGTCCAATAAAAACTAAAACAATGAAAAACCTGGAGGATAATGCTAATAAGAAAAAAAAAAAAACATAATATTTCATGAGCTCCCATGTATTTGATTAATTTCAAGTTTTTTTGTGATATATACAGGGACTGTGGCATCCTTTGACGATAACAAATGACTTGACGGAAAACAAACGGCGAAAAGTTTGACACTGGTAGAGCCGGAAATATACAGCTAGACGCCAAAAATGGAAATAGATGAAAAAGGTATGATCCTAATTTGTTCTTATAGATATTGAAATGGTAGCCAATGAGCTCTCAATTTTTCCTTTGTTCTGTCGAAAATCGGTATGATCAGCGACTAGTTTCGCTGATAATTAATCACAGTTATAGAAATTCTGACAAATGGTAAAGCCATTAACGAAATATTTATGTTGTAGTTTAACTTTTTTAAGTTTTCATTTTTTTTGGGGGGTGATATTCTATGTTTAGTTTTGCTCGAAATCCAAAGAGAATTTGTTGGATCTGTATATTTGATTGGTTTATTTTGTATAATGGAGTGTCTCAAAGATTTTTCATTTTTTTTTGTGATATTTTCTGTTTAGTTTTGTTTGAAATCCATCGAGAATTTGTTGGATTTGCATATTTGACTGGTTTATTTTGTATAATACTAATGCCCCAAAGGTTTTTCAGCATGATGAATACATTTCTGAATTCATGTATGCAATTTAAACAATAAAAAATTATGATTTCTTGCAGATTTATCTTGTGGGGAAAAAACCAAAACTTAAAATAGTTAGACAACTCCAATATTTATTCATTACATTAACAATAATATTAAGTGAAATAATTTTAAAAACCCTTGAAAATATTGCAAAAATTTCACAGGTGCCAGCACCCAATCCTATGATATTTTGTTTTGTACTTTCAACATAGGTAGGGGTTGGTTTTCAGGATATAATCCATAGTTGAAAGAAAAGATGATAAACATGAGACAAATTTAAATATTAAATTTTTTTAATTTTACTGGGCAATTATTATCGAAATTTGGCAAATCTATGTTGGTGAAGTAGCCATTTTCCATTGTTTAAATTGCAATTTCCAACACCCTGAAAAACTCTAATCTAAAAAATCCTTGAAAATATTGCAAATATTTCACAGGTGCCAGCACTCAATCCTATGATATTTTGTTTTGTAATTTCAATTTTTTTTGTACTTTCAACACAGGTAGGGGCTGGTTTTCAGGATATGATCCATAGTTGAAAGAAAAGATGATAGACATGGGACAAATTTAAATATTAGATTTTTAAAAAAATTTAGGGTAATTATCTATATTTGGCAAATCTATGTTGGTGAAATAGCAATTTTCCAATGTTTAAATTGCAGTTTTAAATGCATAAACGATCCAAAACCTTGAAAAACCCTTGAAAATATTCCAGAAATTTCAGAGATGCCTGCACCCAATCCTATGAGATTTTGTTTTTATTTTCAACACAAACAAGGGTTGGTTTTCAGATATGATCGATAATTGAAAAAAAAAGATGATAAACATGAGATAAGTGTAAATATTAGACTTTTTATTTTTATTTTTTTCCGTAATTTTCATCTAAATTATGTAATATATGTTGATGAAATCTCAATTTTCAAATGTTAAATTATAGTTTTAAATGCATAAACGAATCTAACACCCTGAAAAATCCTAATACACTAGAATTGTATAATCTTAGGCACTGATGTGTACAATTCCATTAATTCTTTTAAATTTCTGGACGAACAAAACTTATGGAAAAACACAATCTGAAAAGGTTGAAGCAATCAAATCCTCAGCCTTATTTACACATGAAACATAAGCAACTTCGAAGGAAAGGGAGGATGACGACTTGCTCTAGTGACAAAGACTGCAAGGACGGACATGAATCTGAATGGTCTGGGAAGCAAAGAGCTGGGTCTCGCAATGAAAATGCATAATAAACGGAGCCAAATTTTACGTAAAATATTTTTGAGTTTTTTTCTAAATGCAAAATAGGATTAATGATATGTTTCCATTAAATTAGAAAGTAGGCAAAAAGAAAATAAGCTTGAAGATACCATTTTGTAAAGTATGAAAGATAGGTAATTGATCATTAAATGTTAGGTTTGTGGCTTATCCAGCAAATGGATATTGTATTGAAGAAAATGACAAGACTAAGCTAGTTTTTGAAATATGGAAGGTAGGGAATCATACCTAAACGTTAGGCTTTGGTCTACTCATCAAATGAATATTGTATCAAAGAAAATGACAAGACTAGATAATGATGATCTCTTCTTTCTTCGTAGATAACATTGGGAATCCAAAGTACTTTGTCACATAATTATTAAGGGAATCATTAAACATGAGACTCAAAACTCTCAAATGGAACACATTTAAAATCAATAAAAATTTGTGATGGATCCCTAATGCTTCACTGTCCACGAAGAAGCAATTTCCTCAAAAGAGATGATATTGAGAAGAAGGCTCCATGCATTAATATTGAATAAGTGAATAGTCATGGCATCATAGGGGTCATTTATAGTGAGTGTCAAGCTCAATTGTGAAACAAAACTAAAGGAAATGAGTGACATTTGAGATACATGGAACTTTATCTCTCAAGTAGCCATATCACTCGGATGGATGTATCTCAATAAAAAGATAATGTTAAGCCCTAATATTGGCTCATTACTCTTTAACTGGGGAATATTACATTAGTAATGTTATTTTATTTATGTCGGCTTTATTCCATTAGTTGTAATTATACCTCCTAGTCCCCTATATATACCAAGGAGACATTTTCATTTGGAATCATCTTGTACTTGAACATTTATGTGGGGTAAAAGGAG